>JAIPRL010003461.1:0-46794 GCA_025469235.1 Pemphigus obesinymphae
AACTAAAAACGTTATTAAAATTTAAAAAATTTTCTTTTAATTTTACCTTAAGTCAAACCCCCCCCTCCCCCCAAAAAAAAAAAAAAAATAACTGAACGCTAGATACGGCCATGTTCGGATAGGTAACGATAATCGTATATAGAGAGGTTAGGCGCACGCATTACAGTGATAATAATATGATAGATACGGTGTATTATTATTATTATTATTATTGTTATCATAATATTATAGTCGTGTACACACGTATATATATATATATATATTTATTTAGGAGTTGTTGTTGTTGTTGTTGTATACCCATTGATCGTCGAGTATAATATAAATGACGGGGAAAAAAAAAAATAAAATAAAATAAAGTATACATATATATATTTTTTTTTTTCGTGTGAACAACGGTTATATATTATATTATGTCCGGTAAACGTCGGTTTCCAGATTTAGATATTATTATAACGCCCAACAGGTCGTTTCTGCAGCACCGACCGAGCATATTATATATTATATTATACATTATTTGGAAACGATTTCACAAAGAGGGCGAGTAATTGTGCCGTGACGAATATTCTATACTGCGCCCCAGAACAAACGGGCCGGGTATACGTATAAATATAGTTATTATATTATATTATTTATATACGTGTCTTTAAAACATCGACTGGGATTATTATCGAAATCCGATTATATATCAGCTATGCTCGTATGTACATATATATATAATACATAGGCAGTGTACATAGTGCATATGTATATATATATATATGTATGTATATATTATATTGTTGTACGCGAAAATAACGCTTATCGTCGAATGACCTATATATGTAATAACAGAGACGTATATATTTTATAGAAATTCGTCCAATATGTTTTGTACGTTTTGACGGAAAAAATAAGAAAAAAAAAAAAAAAACCATGACCTTTCTCCCCCCCCCCCCCCGTTAAATATTTCAAGGCCCGTCGAAATCATATGAAGTTTTTCGTTTCAAAAAAATTTTGAACAAAAATAAAATAACGTTATCGACTTTTGTTCAGAGCCAAATCCCTCTCACCCCCACCCCATACGCCCCTCTTGATAGATAACTATAGTCGTAATATTTATTATAGCGCAGTTCAATGCGTGCATATGAGTTAGGTATATCATCGTCTGTTTATTACCTATATAGGCGCTGTCGTTCTAATTATGGCATATTTTTCGATTTCAATTTGGCAATTTTATAAATCGGTGTTTTTTTTTTTAAATACCATATACCATATACCCAAAGATAACTTCAATTGTAATCAATTGTTTTACTATACCCATATAATATAATATACAATTAATATAAACGTACATATTAAACGTTTTTTCAGCGAGTACAAATAGATAACTACTATACCGAAAGTAGCAGACGGTAAGGTCTGAATTACAGAAGGGCAAAACAAGTTAGAACTATGGAAACAATTAATATATAGAAATAGCAATAGACAATGGAACATAGAAGAAGATGTACCAATGTTGTAGGGAGAATTTTAAATAACACTAAAATAAGAGCTAAAACATAATAAAGTTACAAGTATAAACAAAATAAGTGGAGAAATGTGAAAAACGGTGGAGAGACGAGGAAAAGAGACACTGTTTAAAATAACATATGACACCTAGGATTAATTACCAAAAATTTCGAGAAGACGATTAATGATACCGGTACCAAAAAAAAATTAATAAATCCGAAAAGTGTGATGAATATTAACAGAAATAATTCACAAGAGAATAGAAGCAAAAATTAATGACAACTTAGAGGAAGATCAATTCGACTTTAGGAAAAATAACGGAACCAGGGAGACGATATTGTGTCTAAGGATAATCACGAAAAAGATGTATCGAGTAGACAAACCGATGTATATAGTATATTCATCGGCCACGAAAAAGCTTTTGACAACATCGATTGGGAAAAATTATTCGATATCATGAAAGCCACAAATATTGATACTAAAGACAGAAGAATTATTCAGATGCTATATTTGAATAAAAAAAAGCCGTGATAATGATAATAGAAAAATAATGTAAATCGTGGGAAGAAGCAAACATTGAGAAAGGAGTTAGACAAGGATGTAACCTATCACCTACTTTATTCAATCTGTATATTGAAAAAACACTAAAAGAACTAAGGGAAGAAGGTATTGGAGGGGTAAAAGTCAATGGAATGCTAATACAAAATATGTTGAGTTTTGCAGACGGCATGGCCATGATACAGTGGAAAATGAAGGTAACGTATGCTAACGAAATTGAGCGATAACTGTAAAAAGTACGAAATGAACATAAACTAGAGCAAAACTAAAATACTAATATGCAGTAAAGTAAAAATGAACTTGGAATATAATAATCGGAGATGAGAAGCTGGAAACTGTTCAATGTTTCACATACCCAGGAATCAAAATAACGGACGACGGACATAAAGAGCAGAATGTGACAAGCAAAGCGAGCATTTTACGAAAATGTAATTCACTGTCGGTCTGAATACCAGAAAAACTCTTATGAATAGTTTTGTGTATGGAGTATAGAGAGATGGAGGCAGAAACATGGACGATACTCAAAGCAGAAAGAAGAATGGGTCGGAGCTTTTGGAACGTGATGCTGGAGAAGAACACAGAAGAAAATTCCCTGGACAGAGAAAGTTAAAAATGAAAAGTAATGTGGAAAACAATCAGAGAAATGGGGAAAAATGGATTGGATTGTATAATAAGAAACAATGAACGGATAACGACAATAATAGACGGAAAAATAGGCGGAAAAGCTGGAAGAGCTAGACCAAGAACACCGTTTATGAAACGGATCATATAGAAGATATAGGAAAGACTAATTACAAAGAATTAAAAGTAGCGGTGATGGATAGAGACAAGTGGAGAAATCCATCGAAGTCGTTGAACGAATCTACGAGGATTTGTAAAAAAAAAAAAAATGATAAGTACCTATGTTATCATTTTAAATTAATTGTGTTGTCTAATTTCTAATAAATAATATGAATACAAGCATAATTCAATACATTTTATAATTTATAGTAAACACCTATAACATGAATTCGTATACAGGTACTTAAATGTCCAATATTCAAACGTACATTTTTTAATTTAGACCATTATTTTGTCCGTCTTTAGTCTTACGATATATTTATTATACAATCAACAGCTTAAGTCTATCCATAAAACATACAACAATATATAGTTGTTTTGTATTCGGTACGTTTGTACAAATGTAAGGTTAAAAAACAACTCCCCGAAATTATTTTCTGCGTTCGTCCCTTCGATGAGTATTATACATAATATATATATAATATATATATATATATATATATATATATATATGATTTATATAGGGTTATAAAATCTTAAATAAATAAATGTATTATTAGAAGCAATACTTAGAAATGTAGAATTTACCGGTGAAAAAATGTCGGTAAATTTACGTAAATTTCTGTAAATCGGTAAACTTTTTATATATATATATATACATATGAATTTTTGGAAAGTCAATTTTGTAAATTAATTTTTCGTGTTATTACAAAACCTCATTAACGGTGGGTTTTTTTTTTTTTTTTATAATTTTTACCATCTACTCCTGCTAACTCTTCACAGGAAAAGAACGTTATATTAATTTTATTATTATTATTCATTTGTTATACACTTTATTAGGCTCAACAAAAGATATTACACTAGTAAAAACATTTTAAACGAGGGGTTCGCCAGATTTTAATTATGATGGAAAAAAATAAAACATCGGTAAAACTTACGTACATTTACCGATGACCTCACATCTCTAGCAATGCTATAATATATTTGCGATAATATTATTTTTGCGCTCTCCATCATTTTTTTACGTCAAAATAAAAACAACCGATCGAACAAGGAACACTAATAAACGCGTTTTGTATATATTTTTACTCAGCTATGTTTATATATTCTGTCTCCGTCCATCTAATTGGCAATGTAGCAAAATTATACAACGCAAAATTGAAATTATGGCATTTCGGTTAGATTTAGAGCTTAAACGCCTACTATCAAATTTAACGAGAAGGATAATTTCGAGTGAACCTCATGGGCTTTTCGTAAAATATTGTCGGAAAAAAAAGTTACGGCGTTTTCGGTTTTTGATATTTTTAAATAGCTTTAACTTTTTCATCAGACGATATTTTACTAAATGCCCATGAGGTTCACTCGAAAATATTCCTTGCTTTAAATTTCGTAATAGGCGTTTATACGCTAAATTTAACCTAAACGCCAAAATTTCAATTCTGCGCAGTGTGATTTCGCTATATTATCTGTTGGGTAGACAGAGACAAGCGATGCAATAGTGTAACATCCTCTTAAAGTAATGAAATTAAACACAAGTACCAATTGAATTTAAAAAAAAAAAAAACTACAACTCGATAATTTACATAGACCATATTATGTTGTATCTACTGGCGAGAATTTCTGAAGTTTTAATATTGATATTGATTTGTACGGATTTCGGATCCTAATTATCAAATAGCATAATAGGTACAAGCCAAATTAATTTACACCGTTTATAAATAATCGCCTGCACGTCGGGTATGGGTAACAAATTAAATTAAAAACGATTACCGCGGTAATATCATCATTTCAAAGGCTTACAAACATATCTTTATGTAAATTACGATTTAAAGAATCTGAAAAACTGCAATTATTACTTTAGTTATTCCCACTGTTGTTGAATCTCGTAATTTGATCGTTTTAATACATTTTCCTCGGCCAGTCTGTTGTACCTGTGTAATTTGTTGAAAATAAATAGATATTTATTAAATAATTTTGAAAATACTATACCGACATAGTCTTTAGGTGTGTTTCCAACAATGTAAACACTATAGGCGTTGCTTGGAAATTAGTTCGGGTTCATGTTCCTTTTGTTAAAAGGAACTAAATTATTTTTTTTTTCGTTCCGAGCTTGAAGAAAGGAACTAGGTAGTTCCTTTCCTCGTTTTTAAAAAACAAACATTTTTCGTTCCGCTAAAATTTTAAAATTTTTAAAAAATATGCAGGGATAAAAGAAAATGATTTACTGTGTAAATTGGATATACTTTTAAGTACCTACTTTGTTTTCTATAATTTCATTTATTTTTTAAATTCAAATGTCAGAGAAGCACTTCGCACCACGGGTAGGATATTGGTAGTTGGTATGTGTTGATAGTGTATGGAAGTTGGTAATGAAAACGTTTTAGGTTCTGAGAGTAGAGAGGTTAGTAGAGTATATTGGTTTAACAATAATGTATGTTGACGTAAAGAATTTTTTTTTAAATATACTTATTGAATCAGTAGATTTTAGTAACTATATAGAATCTAATTGATTCTTTAAAACGGTCATTTTTCGATTTTTCCAGTAGTTTTCTCAAGCGTAACAAGAAATTTTCGAAAATTACCAAAACTTGTTACGAGTTGGACAACAATCCAGTCAGAGACTTGAAATTTATATTAAATATTTAATGTAGCACTATAATATTGACGACGTGATAAAAATTAAAATGAAAATCTAAAATAATAATAGTGCACTATTCTGTCCGAAGACCGATAACTATAACTTCCACCATCTCTAGTCATCCTATACGGTTTTTAAACTATAATTTTCAAAACAATATCTATTTATAATATTATCCCTGCCAGGTTTAATTGTATAGTTCAATAATGTCTAAATTTCCGAAGAAAAATAATTGTGAATACTTTTTCACTAAATTTAAAAAATTCTTGAAAATATATTTAAAAAAAAAAAAAGGCACGAAAATTAACGTTCATTTTGCCCCTTCGTTCCCGATACGTTCCTGAAAATTGAACGAAATCAATGCAACAAGTTCTTTCTAAGCACCGACTACATGTATCATATACTTATGTAGTTATAAGTATTACATCATAATATATATGGTGAAATAACCATCATATTGAGGTAAACTTAAAATATAACATCGCTGATCTGTACAATTATTTAAAATTATCACCAGGAATATCTCTTGAAAATGATATTTCAATATTACACGTTTTCACAACAGCATAAAGACATCACGGTAACATATTATGTAACGTTATCAACACAGATTATATGTTCCCAGGACGTTTTTCAGCTTTAATTGAAGGCCTCGGTGCAAAAACCGGTCAACTCCAAATTTCACCAAATTTTAATTTTCGAGTCGAATGCGTAAAATCGCTTATTGCGCAAGAATCACCGTGTAACTGACGTACGGCAGTTGATCGAAAGACATTTTTTTTCGGTGCACGAAACGGACATCTCCACCATCTTATTGTTGTTGTTTTTTTTTTTTTTTTTTTAAACGCTTATTGCAAAAAGAAAAAACTTATTTTTAAAAATAAACATTAGCAATTTATTTACCTCAGTTATCTAAAGACTAAGATTCATAAAAATAAATCCTGCGTTTCTTCGTCTAAGACAGATTTCGTCAATTTATGAACATTTAAAAAAAAAAAATAAAAAAATAAAAAATGAACTCTACTGGTTTTTTGACGATTGCTTACAGCGGATCGGGTTAAAAATTCGCTCGTCTATTAGTTGTACAAACAGACAAACTGTATATTTTCGACATTTTAATACCGTGACAACCTTCAAATATTTTTTTTTTTTTTTTTTTTTTTTTTTTGGATGCAAGACCGCGTGTAGTCATTGCGGTGGTCGGGTGTCGAACTGAGACCTACAATACCTATATTAAGGGTGGCACGACTATATCTAAAAAAAATCACCATTTCCTAATTTAATGTATACGATCCGACTCGTCGGCTTAGAACCGGTCGGAGAACACTTCCGACTGTTTTTTAAATAATTTTTTATTGTCATAGTATATAAACACCGAATAAGTGGTGTTTCGTTAATTATTGTCGGGGAAAGAAAATGGACGCCACGACAATCAGTCATCAAACCGGGAAATAATCGCATTTCGCGTGACTTACTATAACGGTTAAGCGTATATATATATAGTATAATGGCGTGGCTCATTACTACATCATATTGTTAACGAAATAACAACGTATGATTACAATATTAATTATTATCATTGATAATAATATTATGAAAATCGCCGGTGACGAAAAATTCGGTTTTAATTTAAATCGATTTCGCAAAATTATCGGTCTTTAGATTATTCACTATATATAATACGCCTTATTATTATTATTATTATTATTATTAAATATTATACCTAATATCTATTAACTGATTATAGTAATAACTATTGTATTTCGTTCGTATTCAAATGAGCGTATAACACGACGTAAAGAATTTCAAGATTCGTGTAGAAACGATGTGCTTAACTAAATATTTTATTCCACGTGTATCTACTTGAGATGTTTTAACCAAACGAATATGTTTTATTGTGATACAATAGTTTTTTTTTTTTTTTTTTTAATCAATGTTGTTTGAGACAGTATTTTTAAACTCTATAATATAATATTTCCAATAATATACGTATTTGATTGATTATTATTAACAAAATGAGTATTAAAATTTTCAAAAATGTAAAATTCGCACGTAGTCGAGTTCCAGTAGGGATGAAAGCACTTCGTTTATCGGACAGGATATACTCTTGGTATGTACGTACATATTGCAATGATAAATCTTTGTATTCGAAAAATTATCTAAAATACTATTACTTATTGCATTCAATAATCAGTGTTGGGTAGTAATGTAACGGACGTTACTCGTTACTGTAACGTAGTTACATTTTCTATTAACTTTACAGTAACTTCGTTATTTAATTTTTGTAGTAACGTAAGAGTAACTACGTCAGTTATCTGTAAGTAACTTTGTAAAATAACGCGTTATATAATATTTATAAATAAAAAATACAATTTATTCTAATAAATTCGTCTAAAATTGCCGATGACCCATCATATCTGCGGAAAGTATATATTTTAACGATTTTATGATTTTATATAATAAGTTGGAGTAGGCATGATGTTGAATAATTTTATAATGTCCGACTAACGATTATCAGAAAACAATTAAGATATTTTTGACATTTTATTTTATTATTTTCATTTTCACATATTTAAAAATGTCGAATGTAACGTCATTGTAACTAGTTACTTTTGAATTGAAAAAGTAATGTAACGCTATTATTTTTGTATTTCGGTAACGAAAAAGTAATTTAGTTACCTTTTGATTTTGTAACTAGTAACGTAACTTAGTTACTTTTAAAAAGTAACTTACACAACACTGTCAATAATACGACTCAGAGCGGAGCTTCGATGTAATATAATAATAACGTTATAATTAAGCGAAAAAACAAAAAAAAAAAAAAAAAAACAAATAGATAACCATTATGTGTTTTTTTGTTACATTTATAAAATATTTCCGTTATAAAAAGTAGTTTTCTTGACGCATAAGGATCAACGACTGGAAAAATCGACAAATGGCCCGTTCCGAGTACCAAATAGAATCGATTTTATATGAAAAAAGATCTTTGCTTCAAAACCTCCACTCAACTCCTTATTCTGGTCGAACGATTGTTGCTCACAGAAACAAAAAAAAATGTATAAACATCAATGTAAAACCGCTCAGAATCTTAAATTCATACATTTTATTACATTCTCGGTTTTACAATTTAATATTTAAATTCAAAAATATTTTATAACCCATTGTTACATTGATCGTGTTCTGTGCGGGGAGATAGAGGTCTTATGATTAATATACTTTCGTAAAATTCAATACGTTGTAAATGAAAACTGTCATTATATATAGGTAATATAGGTACTTCGGTGTATAAAATAATAGGCACTTAAAAATTTATAATAATAATAATAATAATAATACAAACAAGTAAATTGTGCGTATAAAATAATTCATTTTTGAAATTTTATCAAACTCGCAACATAACATACAGATTGCATTTAATATCTGCAGTACTCTGCAGTGTAATTATTAATATTGTCCTCTCTCTGTACACTGTATAATTACGCAATTGGCCACGTTCACAAGTTGAATATAGGCACCTACCTATGATATGTAATTATTTTCGTGAAATTTTAATAGAAAAAAAAAAAATTTGCTTTGAAATTTCATTTAAATATACCGTGGGTTTTGTATGGGTATACCTACCTATTTGTGTAGAATGCCATCGTGATTCGTATCGTTCAGTATATACCTACACCCTCCACTGCTGCAATTAAAATAATTTAATTTAGAGCTGTATTTTATATTTTATTATACAATATATATATTTATTGATATTGGGTTTTTTTTTTTTTTTTTTTTTAGCGAAATATCAAATTTGACTATACTTACCCTCCCCACTAAATACGTATGACCCCGCTTGGATAAACGAATGACCCGGTACGCAGTTGCAATGCAGCATATTATTATTATTATTGTTATTATTATTATTATTATTATTATTATTATTATTATTATTATTATGAGAAGTATCTGTAAGGCCAGCGATTAAATAATTAGAGTCGAGACTTTTTTTTCTGACGTCCGATAAACCGATATGAAATCCGATACCGCGATTCGATGTTTGAAATTGACATCCACGGGTGCGTTCGTGTCGTTCGAGAAATCAGTGTTAACCCACGTGCGTGAAGTTGGCCCCCCCCCCCACATTGTCGGATCGACCTCGGACCGACGCCAATATTTTACAAATAATTTGCAAATATTTGCGAATTGGTTTTCAGAATTTGCAAATTACTCCTAGCACCCGAAAACGGCATTTGTTTACCTGAGTGGGGGGGGGCCAACTTCACGCAACCTCCCACCTTGTCGGATCGATCCCGGACCAACGCCATTATTTTTCTGAAAATAAATTTGCAAATATATATAAAGAATTTGCAAAATATTTACGTTGGTCCGGGATTGATCGGACCACGAGGGGCCGCTAATTTGCAAATATTTGCAAATTATTTGCAAAATAATGGCGTTGGTCCGAGATCGATCCGACAAGGCGGGGGGGGGGAAGGGCCAACTTCACGCACGTTGTTAACTCTAAGGTTACCGTTCGAAAACCTAGTGTTGTTCACTGGGGGTTAACTGGTGTTACCCAAAAGAAATCGCTAGGTTCTTTTAACTCTACTGATAATTATTCTTATCATATACAGATAACAAGTAATTTTAATTTATATTCCGGCCTATATAATGTGATATAACCACAGAATATGTTCTGGGATATAACCAACATTTTGTTAATAATTGTTTTTACTTTTTCGGTTTTTCATGCTTTTCATCTTTAAATCATCGTCATTTTCATCATGCAAGTGACAGTAGAGTTCAAAAACCAAGAACATAAAGTTTTCGTTCCTTATGAATTATTTGATTATCTAAAATCAGGTGAAATAATATGATATTTATCGAAATTTCTTCATTAAACTAGAAAATATATTGGACCTATATAACTATAATTTGTAAACATTTTTACTCTTATTTTATTAGATGAAGTACAGTTAAATAAATACATATTAAATATATTGAAAAATAAACAGCCTGAACAAACGGATTCATTGAAATATAGCAACGAGACCTGTCCTGAAAAACCTTCATTCTGCAATGATATGTCAGAAAATGCTGTGTGTTCAGGTATTATCAATTATATATATATCAGGGTTACTCAGCTTCTGTACAATTTAAAATTTATTCTTTAAAAGTATATTTTTTTATTGTTTGTGGTAGATTATTCAATGATTTTCCCATTGCATCTACAATTAAAAATATTGTTCAATCATCTTGTTCCATTTTTGAATATAAAGAAAACTTAAAATCCTTGTTTTAAATTATAAACGTGTTGGCGGGTCACTTATCAAAAGATATTATCGTTGTTCGGATATCAATTTATTCTGTGATTAAACTCTACTCCATTCTTATCTACTTTACCCAATTACTCACTACTCTACTCTACATCACTCTACTCTAACTCCGAATATTCGAACGCACCCCATAATAGCCGATACGGAAAATAGCCGATATATATCGGTTGAAAACCCGATGCCGGATATTAACCGCGATACTATACAATTTACAATACCTACAGTCGAACGTGGCTGTACGCGCAGCTGATATGACGGGCGATGATAACGTCCATATAGATAACAACAATATGATTAGTAAATATATGCTGGACGTTTTTTCCCCTGAGAATATCGGGTAAATATCGGTTTGACCCCCCCCCCCTCGGGATATCCGATATTCCGATATCCCAATTCGTATCGGCTCTTGTCGATACTCACCAGCTCTGATAATAATATATACGAGTACCTCTACAGGGAATACCCAACTAATTGTAAAAATATTTACTTTTTATATTCCTTTATCAAATGAATAACATTTTTCAATACAAATTCTTTTTTTTTTTTTTTTTTAGCTTTTACAGCCATTTAACTCTGTCTTCGCGCCTTCAATTCTCGTGGCTTATCAGTATCCCGGAGTAATATCTGTCTTCACCCTTCCTATCTTCTGTCCTTATCTCGGTCGACCCCTAGGCCTTTTTCCGTTCGATTTCCCGATGAAAATTCTATTTGCTATGCCTTCAGACCTCCAAAACGTGACCAGCCCATTCTAATCTTTTACTTTTTAAGCGCAGTATTAGTTTAAGTCGTTTTTTTTTTTTTTTTAAATAAGCGCTAATAATGGGTTTCTGAAATATTTGATAAATTTCCCGATTTTTTCGCCTTCTACATTCTCCGTTGTCAATTAAAGAGCCATAAATTCTGCGCAGCACTCTTCTCTTCCATACAAATTGTCTATATTGTCTATATTAATGTAATATACATACATAATTATAGTGGTTTTTTTTTTTTACCTATATACATCAAACTACAAACGTTATATCCGTTAAATTTTTTTTATGTATGATGTAATGTAATAAAAAATCATTTACAAACATAAAAATATAAAAATTCACATTAATAGTGCACTTGATGCTGCAGGCCTGCAGCGCATTAAAAATATTTATAACGTGTTGCTTATATATAGTCGCTGGTATTCATTATACATATTATATTGTATAGGATATTATAGCTCACGTGAAAATATTACGTAAAAATGTACCCAAATTCTAAAACTGTATTTTGTAAATATTTTTATTGTTTTTATATTATATTATAATAATAATATATATTTTCATTTTTTCGCTTATTTCATCGAGCAATTTATATATATATCCGTCGTCGCTTCCACACTGTATTATATTATATTAACGCCTCTTCTCCTATGCAAATCTCTATCGTCGATATATATTCTTCGCATATAGCACCTATACACACGTGTGCACCAGGTCGTTTTTTTGGCGAAAAAAAATCCACGCAAATTACCCATAAAACACGTTATAAAAAAACTCGAAATGCTCTGCAATTGAATACATCATAATACTATAAGCTTGAAAATGTTTTTCTTTTTAATTGTCTTTTCGCCGATGTATATCGTATACGGTAACGTGTTAATGGCGAATGAAACGAATTTATATTATGTTGCGAAACCGTGTTGCGAAATAATAATAGCGTAATAATATTAAAAATGTATAAAATCAACGGAAAAAATTAATATTGATTTAAGTATTTAAGGCAGGTATTATGTAGGTATACGTAATGTGACGAGTACGAGGAAAAAAGCGCATTTGTTGGCCGGATCGTAATATTTTTTCGGCGCAAACGAATTCCTAAACGTTATAGGTAATGATATACACTTACTCTACGCCCGTGATTTAAACGTGATAGACCCGATCATTGTAAATATTATTCGATATAGTATATTATGTCGATAGTGAAAAAAAAAAAAAAAAAAAAAAAAAAAAAACAGCTATAACGATGCGACAAAAGATACATAACATATTATTAAAAAAAATAAATAAATAAAAAAATGAATAGGAGGTATATATAGTCGGATTTAAATATATAGTTGACCGCGAAAAAGGCGACGATCGTGTAAAAAAAAGCGAAAAAGATACGTTTCTCCCCACCATCCCACCGTCGGAAACCGTTCACTTCCGTTAATATACAATACATATTTCAGCTGAAAACCGAGTACGGGGGCGGCGGATATATACGGACGGCAGTGTTATAATATCGTGACGGCGACGGCCTTTTAAAAGGTTCTGCGATACATATATATATATATTTGTTATATGTATAATATATATATTGTTACGGCAATAAATAATATTGTAATCCGCGACTGGAATTCCTATTGTGTATTATTATATTTTGTATACATAAAGTTTTCACGTAACGCGTATATATTTGTCCGATTGACGTATACGGTAAACATATTATTATATGCGCACGAAAACGGTTCACTTCGATTTCATTTATGGTAGGTAAGTATATATATATATATATATATATGTTACGGTTCTTGTAACAATTTTCGTTGTGCTCACAGGTAGGGAAAAAACGAAAAAAAAAAAAAAACAAACAAACGGGATAAAACACAAAATAAATTCCGCATAAATGTTATACACGACATAATATACAGTGTATATACTTACTCGTATATATATTATACTGCGTTGTCGTTCGAATTCACGACAAATATTATAAAACGAACAAACGAGCGATGAGAACAATATATACGTATGTATAATAATGAATAATAAAATGATATAGTGTATATACATACATACGTGCAGTGTTGGGTAGTAACGTAACGGACGTTACTCGTTACTGTAACGGACGTTACTTTTTCCAGTAACGTTATAGTAACGTAAGAGTAACTACGTTAGTTATCTGTAAGTGACTTTGTAAAATAATGCGTTACATATCCATAAGTAAAACATAAAAATCATTCTATAGGTAATAAATCCGTTTCAAATGACCGATGACCCATCACATCTGCAAAATGTAGATATTGTAACGATTGCACGATTTTATATAATAAGTATAGGAGTGGGCATGATATTGAATTTTATAAATTCCACTGAAAATTATCAGAAAAAAAAAAATAAAGATATTTTTGACATTTTATTTTATTATTTTCGTTTTTACATAATATTTAAGAATGTTGAAAGTAACGTCTGATTGTAACTAGTTACTTTTGAATTAAAAAAGTAATGTAACGCTATCACTTTTGTATTTGGGTAACGAAAAAGTAATCCAGTTACCTTTTCGTTTTGTAACTGTAGTAACGTAGCTTGGTTACTTTTCAAAAGTAACTTGCCCAACACTGCATAATATATGCCAGAGCACCCAAAACAAAAAGCGAAAATTACAAAAATATTAAAGTATTTACAAGTTTACGCGGGAGCTACAAATGTTCAGGGAAAAACTTGCATTTTTTCGTTTTTATCAACCCACCAAACATGTTATAAAAAAACTAATCATATCTAATAACATATTATATCTACGCAGCGTTTTGTTTTTTTTTATTTCTATATTCATTTTTTCCAGATATATTATATATAGTTAGTTACAAAAAAAAAAAAAAAAACCAAAAAAATTCGTTATTTTACAATTAATAAAACGTGTAAAAATGAACATATTATATCTGTAACATAACTGCAGTATATAAAAAACATATTTTTTATAGTAACATATATATATGTATATAGCTTGCACATAATATAATGTTGTAAGATTTTATCACATAGTCATATTATATAATGTTATATTATCTCGCTGAATATCGGATTTCATTAAAATTGGCGTGTTTTCGCAAAAAATTTATAAATTTTTTTTTTTTTTTATCATACCTAATTCAATTTAATATTGCTTTGGCGTATTATTGATATGTGATCTATGTATAATACCTATCTATTAATTATAATAAACTATTACTTATAACAAACTTTTTAACTTTTACCAAAATAAAAACAAAATAGTCATCTTTTATTTTTGGCCAACGATTTACTTCATAACGTAAACAACAGAGAGGGGGAAATTTGACACCCTCCCCCCCCAAAAAAAAAAGTTGCTTCAGTCGGTTAACACGGATTGTCAGTCGGCTAAATCGTTAAGGGCCCATAAACCCGATCCCGATAGAGTCAATGATAGAATATCGGTAAACGGAAGGAACTTTTTTATATAGTATTTTGGACAACGATTATGAATTATCTTTTCAGTCGACCGTATAAAATTCAATCTGTCCAATCAGTTGGGCCGAATTAAACACGCGATTTTGTAATGCAACAGAAAAAAAAATGTATATATATACCTGCTAAACGAAAGAAAATATTCAGTAATAATTAAACGTTCCGTTTAATTACGCTAAACTATTCATATATTATGCGAGTAGAATAGGTACGTAAAACATATATTTGCTTTTTTATTAATTAATATGATACAAATATTTGTAATTTTTTTTTTTTTTTTTTTTTTTTTGAAATTAAAACTATTTTTACAACTGAAAATACACAACCAAAATAAAAATGATAACGTATAGGCGTATAATATAATATATTGTACTGTATATTTGATATTTGCATTATAATATTCTTGAAAAAATATAAAATTATACATTTATCGTCATACGATATATATATATATATATACAGAGTTTTGATTTGTGGTGGGTAAACCATCGCCGATATGGCGATATATTTCGGTCATTTTTTTCTTCTCTTTATACCGGCCAAACAGATAATATTTTTTTCATTTTTATTTTATTAATATTATAATTATGCATATTATATTGAATAATTGATTATATTATATATGTTTACTAAATTATTATGTTAATATATATATATATATTGGCAGGCAGGCCACACGACCGTTCGTGTAAATTAGAAGTATATAGCGAAAGTCAATAATCATTATCGCATGTATTATCACTGTTTTTTGTTTTTTTTTTTTACATATTATTATAAATTTCACTTGTTGCGTGTTTTCGCATTTTTTTTTTCCCCCCTCGGCCGTGGAGATGTTTCCTTGCGATATATAGTTACACCACATTATTATTATAATAATAATAATAATAATATTATATTATCATATTTATACAGTCGTGTCCTAGTATAACTGCAACAACAATAACAATAATAATAATAATAATAATGACTATAGTACCTATATAACATATATATATATATAGTGTTTATTATCGATTTAGGGGAGGGAAGATGACGAATTCCCTTTTACCCAAACCAATTATTGTCGTATACACTGTATTATATATTATATACCTCTACGCGCGCACATAATTAACATTTAGATGTTTTTATTGCATACATCACGCACGCCAATGCATCAGAGCAAACCCTTTTAGGTTTTTTTTTTCATAGTAAAATATGATTTTTTTTACAAATATTGCAATTTACAATTATGTATACCATATATATATATATATATATATATAGGTTCAATATACATGCAAAATTGACCGAAAATATATTGAACGTTTTTTTTTTTTTTTTTTAATTATATTATATCTATTAACAGACTACGGCAAGATGACGAAAATCAACGGGTTTGGACAAGTAATGTAATTATATGAACGTCACGCGGAAAGCGTAACCGCCGATTTTCGAAAATCGTATTTATCTGTTCGATATAAACGACAATATTATATTATTCAAACCGGAATGTTATAAACCGAAAACCGTCGTACACGGTATGTGTATCCACGACAATAATAATGTTATATATGCGTATTACAACGATATATTTTATTTTAAATGTTCGAATCCCGACCGATTTTCGATGTAAGTAAGTAGGTAAGTATATATACTGTGTGTACCATGTGACACGCACGACGACTTGTTCAGAAAAATGTAATGGGGAGGGCGCAAATAATATAATATAATACTAAATATAGGTGGTGCCTATATCATATGTATAGCCATATCAAGTGCATGTGTACTTACGGTATTTTCGAGTCTTCGATGTCAAAAATCAATATTTAATTTTTAAACGGACCGATTTAATGATGAAATGGCCAACGTGGTTGCATTTATTCGATAGGTATCGTAATGGATCGTCCGTAGAGCGTTAAAATAAATATATTATATTAAACCGATTTGAGTTGTTTGAAGTGCAGTTAGCACTTTGATATACGTGTACAATGCATATACAACATTTTTACATAAAATTATTAATACATTATTTAATAACATGTATTTTATATATTATAATACGTTTAATGGACGGTAAAACCTGTTTAATCGTTTAGGTTTTTTTCCAAAGTTTAGGAATGTTTTCAATATTTTGTACACATTTCATGTATAATGAAACTCGAAAAGAAAACAACGAAAATTCCTAAAGGTCGCGAAGAGGAGAGAAATTATTGTAAAATCCTAGACATTCTAGGTAGGTATACTTCTTACCTACTATATTTTATACGCAAAACTCCACATTACGGAAAATACGATCGCGACTTGTATAATAAAAACCGATATTATAGTTTTTTTTTTTAACTTAAAGGAAATACTTATGACGACAGGTCGCATTAAATATCGGATTTAAAAATATATTTTCCATCATTGGTAATTATTGTTAAAAAAACCAACATTTTTCTCCTTTATTTTCACAGTAAGTGAAAATATATTGAAAATCACAAAATAAGTTAATAAATTCTATATCTATAAAACTTTCAAATACATTTTTTTTTTTTATTAAAATACTCGCAAATTCTACAATGTACTATCACTATTCTCGTGAGATTATTTTAGCGCAATGAGAATTACATTAAACATACGTATATTATATAAATTATATATGGCCGCCAACACAATTTGTGATTAAAATCGCCTACCTATACATTAAGTAGCCGGTACAGGGCCTCCTAATATAGAGTGATCATATTTAAAAAATTACAAAACGGGATATTCTCCCCCCCCCCCCAAAAAAAATGGTATTTGTATAACCATTCTTTTTTTTAACCTTTCTGAGTAAAAAAAGAAAGATTATTCACGTCGATTTTCCGCAAAAATCGAGAAATCGCTTTGAAAAACTTTGTTACTTTGAGCAACGAAAATAAAGTCAAAATAAAATATAAAATGTTTCTACAAACTATAAAAACGTGGCAACTTTATTTTGATTTTTTTACGGAGTACCTATCTAAGATTTTCATTTTTATGAAAATCTAGTATAAAAAAAAAAAAAAATGTTTTCATTTCAATTCCTTACTATTTCACGTTAGGTATCGAATGATGGGTATGTTTAAATGAAAAAAAGGCGAAACAAACGGAATCTACTTTAAAAAAAACGGGACAATAATCGTCCCGTTGGAAGTTTTTCGGGACCGCGGGACTCAATGCTGAAAAACGGGACAATCCGGTTTTAAAAGGGACGTCGGAGCTACAAACTCGCAATGAAAAACAAGTATTAGCATTTTTTCATATTCATCGTCTTACAAACGTATATTGGAAATATATACCGAAACAAAAAGCCAATAATTATACCTATACTATAGTATATTATCTTGTGCCTTTTGTACGTATGCCTTTTTTCCATACATATATAGGTATATATATATATATATATTCATTTTTTAAAGACTTAAAGTCATTAAAAAAATAAATCGAAAAAATCGACTTTCGACAACTCATAAAACGTGTAAAAACGCGTGTATCGAAAATCGGCTACCCACGAGCTACATACATATATATAGGGCGCGCTAGATCGTTTTAGATTCTTTATAATTTCGTTTTTTTTTTTTTATTTCATCTTTTTATACGATGAATTTCGTCGAAAACGAAAAATGTGTAAATACGCGGGTTTTTTTTTTTCTCGACAAATGTCACGATTACACGAGAATATAAAAAATGCATGTATTGACGCGAGACCATTTTTAAATTACGATGAAAATATCGAAAGTGCGAATTTTTTTCTAAAAAAAATTTAACACATCGATACGGTTAATTTTTTTTTTTTTTTTGGGGGAGGGAGGAGGTGCATTCATTCGGGCCACTCAAGTCTCCCTGTAAATACACCCTTTTATTCACACACACACACACACACACATATCGACGTTATATAGTGACGCACACACGCACATTATTTCTATTGGATTAACTGCGATTATGGCGTGGGACGCGTCACGCGCTGTATAATACGTCGGGCGACTATACATTATAATAACGTGCGTTGTATATAATGTGGGATTTCGCAGGGGCAATAATGCTGCGCGTGTACGGAAACGTCATGACGTGTCTGTACGACGAAAGAGAAAGAATAATGAAGTTTTCCGAAACCACACACACCTAGCTGGTTATATATATCGTAATGACACTGCGCGGTGTTGGAATTTAAAGGAAAAAAAAAAAAAAATGCATATTATACGCATATTATTTCCTTAATATGCAATTTAATATACGGTATTTATAGGGAAATTTAATCCAAAAACTCGATTTAACATGATATAACATACATAGTACTATACATATCAATAATAAGGCTGGGCATTAACGAGTTAAAAGTTAAAATTAAGCTAAAAAGTCAAGTTAATTTTAATTAAGTTACTTGACGCGTTATTTTTTTTTTTTCTTTTTTTTTCAGATTAACTTTTAACTTGATAAGTTACTTTTTTTTTTTTTTTATTAAAATTAACGTGTCGACTTCAAGTCAACTTTATACAAAAGTATCTAAATTTTTCCCGGAGAACAATGCAAATTTTCGAATGAGGATTTTACTTTTTCGTACCTATACACGCAATTTTAGTAGGTACCTAGAGAATAGCATGTACGTAATCGTTGAGAATCGATGTACCCACGACGTTGGCCGTTCACGAACATTGGGCCGAGCCCGGTCTTTTAAACTACACGGGGAGGCCGGTATTTATGTCCATATCCGGTATAGAAAATATTTTGAAGTGATAGGCACCTACTGCTTATTTTACACTACATTAGCGTGAATCGAACAATAATGTATCTTGGTATATTGGCAGTTATAGAAGTTATTTTCTGATTTCTCATTTATGCGCGGGTTTTAAAATGACGTGTTGTATTTAAATTTTTACACGTATAGGTACACTTTTTCCGGCGGAAGAAGCTCCCAGTTAGTTTTTTCGAGCGTAAAGAATAACCATCCTTTTTTACCTTTTTACGATATAATAGCTGTATATCGACTTTTTTTCCTAATTAGGAAATGTTGACTTTTAACTATATAAGTTAAGTTACTTTTTTTTTTTTTCAAAGTTACTTTTTTTTTTTTTCAAAGTTAACTTTTAACTTTAAAAGTTAATAAAAAAATATACGATTAACTTTTAACTTAACTTAACTTATATTATTTTCAATTAACTTAACTTAACGAGTTAACAAATATCGTTAACTCGCCCGGCCTTGCTATATATTATAGTGGCGATGGTTGCGGGAATCTCTCATCACGATTACGTATAGGTACGTATATTTCTCGAATGACTTTTTCGGCGGCACACCGAATTATTGTCCGATTTCTCGTAATCATTGTATAATAACTAATATAAGCGGTGTATTTAATCTTGGGGAGGCAGGCATATACGTACACGGGTCAATTTCTCAGGGGTTATAACCATTATTGGCATCGTTTGAACCGAGCAAAATATACAATCGTTAAAGTTAAATTTTAAGTTAAATATTTTACAGTAATTTGGCCAGTTTTTTTTTTTTCTGTTCGTCAACATTTTGATCTCTAATAATTAATGGGCTTCTCCAAAAATCAATGGGCTTCTAAATGTTCACGAGGCCCTAGGAAAACGGCCGCACTGTATAGCCCTAACAACAGCCCTATCCGTGTATGTACCTGCGCTACTATACGGTTGATTTTAGTCTTGGACAGTAAATATAGTAATTGAAATAATAATGATATGATACGTAATTCAATTACATTTATTTACGAATAATTTTACGATAGTAATTTCATTATTTTCAAAAAGTAACGTTAATAATATTGTAAAAAATTGTATTTTTCACTTCATTATATGTGTATATTACATTATACATGTACTGATATACCCATGCATCATGGGTTTTTCCATATCTGAGGAGCCTGCGTACCGATACAGAAAAAATGTATTTTGGCCAACGGTGATGGCGTCATTTGGACCACACAAGTAATTATACATTTGCGTGTTTAAAATTAAATATTATAGCAATATTATTATTATTAAATTTGATTTGGCCCGTGTAACAGGTATAGTGGCTACTGCAGGCTTGTGCTTTTCACTGGTTTTTTTTTTACTCGCAAATTCGAAAAATTACGAATTTTTACTATCTTCACGACATTTACAACAATTCATGTCTGCGCCACTGGGCGCTATTATACAGGAAAATAAGTGGAGTTGTATTATTTTTTCGGTATTAAACATTCCAGACAGGGTTGCGATTCGTATAAATATATGCGTATTAAAAAAAAAAAAAAAAAAAAAAAAAATTGAAATTACACCACTGGGGTTAACATTATATTATCATCCCGAATAACGTGTTTTCGTATACTTTCACATAGTGTACATTTAGGGGGTAGTTGGACTGTTGGAGATATGCTCTCGCAACCACCGTTGGCGGATTTATTTAGATAATTATTTACTTATCTATTTTGTCTTACCTAAACAAACAATGGTAAGTTATATCTATACAATTATCTTAGATGGAAATTTCGGCCATCTAAGTAATTTTTTCAATAAACGATTTTATATAATTTACCTATGTTGTATGTATAATTTTTCGAATACGCGGTTATCCCTATAATATGTGCAAAATAAACGAATGAATAAATTGTTATTTTTATTATATTATACGTACACAATATTGGCGTTTTGGTTTTAATAAAAGAAAATATCAAGGAAAAAGTTTTGACATGTAAAAATAATTAACACACCTTGTTAATATACATTACCTATATTGTATACTGCAGTAAATCGTTGTTAAACAACTTAATATATTATTATGAATGCAAGATTAGCTCATTTAAAATACCATCCAAATCTTTTTCTGCTACAACATTCTTCAACCTGATATAGATTCTTTAGCCTCTTCGATCATCTTTTTCAAGATTGCCCTTAACTTTTTCCGAAACATTAAGAATAATTTTGCTGCTTAAAATTTCTCTCTCGTTACTATAATCGCGTCTATTTTCAGAATATCTAATGACATTTAAAATGAATTAAATCTTATCTACTTACTATCGTACTTGAATAAGACACGAATACGTAACGGTTTAACGTGGTTCGAGTCTGTCAAAAAAAAATATCATTTTTAGAACTTCCGCTGTGACAAAGTAAACAATCTTAAGCCTTTTACAAAATTTAAATCAGTCCAGCCAGAATCTGACAATTTTGTAACAGGGAAAAAAATTTCATAAAGATATATATATATATATATAATTTTTATATTGATAGGTATATATTACAGGTTTTTATGTAGATATTGCCTATATTAAACTCCTTAGAAACAGACCGACTCGAACCATCTTAATGGTTATATAATATAGCCATTGAGAAAGAAGAATCTATAGTAACATAAGCATCTACTAATATTGAAAACTGTATATTTGTTTGCTGAACTGAAGATATGTAGATATCTATATTTTGTAGTTTATAATAAATTAAAAAAAAATAAAATAAAATAAAAATAACCTTTTTAAATAATTATCCTGATTATATTTTCTACCCGAAAATATGTACGCTATACGCATATTATTATATTATCATGAAGTCTGTAGATAAATTTTATAGTATATAATATCAAGTCTTCTTGTCGAAATTTTATGTTCCGAAAAAAATTTTGATTAAACACTTAACAGTATTGTAAAACCAAGAAATATCTCGTTCCACTGTAAAAAATATAATACGTGGTTTTTCATAGCTGATTACTTTAAAAATTAAAGGTTTTCCTATCAAGTGTCGAGTACCGAGAGTATATATAGATACTTTATTTTTAATAAGCGTAAATTGTTGAATTTTTTGTACCGTCACATGAAAAAGTTGGAAATGGCTCGCGAAGAAATATAGAATTGGCTTAGGTACTCTGTATTTTTCACATCCCTATTGAAAAACAACTGAAATGGCGTCTAACTACTAGATTTATCGTACGGGTGAAAATAAATTTTAATATACCGTTGCTGGAATTTCGGTGGAAATCCTACGTGACACAAAAACTTGCACTTCAAGATTTTTGAGCATTTCGATGGTCGGTGATAATTATTGTTAGATAAAAATGATCCATTTAAAGAAAATGCTTCAGTCACCTTATCAACAATGTTTATGTCAATAATTTCCAAAACCGTAATACTTGTAATATATAAATACATAAATAATATATAATTTGGTCTTATATAATATAATATAATATAGTCTTCTTTCTTTTATAATAACTTCGTGACGATAATAATAATAATGATAATAATAATATAATAATAATAATAATAATAACAATAATAATAATAACAGACAAATATTATAATTTATAATCGGTATAGTATTATAATGTTATATTCCTGCCTCCATATAAACGGCGTTCAATTCGCACTTGACGGCTGAAGTCCCATTGATGAATTTCGATGCCCCAGGGCCAGATCAAGACGATGTGCCAGGAATACAGTAATAACTATATCGACTGGTAAAAGGCAAAAGGGACTAAACGAGATTTTCACTACTTTTCAGGACAGCAAAAACAAAATTTTGTGTGAAAAAATGTGCGTTTTCTTAATAATAATAATAGTGATTAACGAATTAAATGAAAACTTACCGTTTTTTCAGCATAACGTAGGTATAATATAGCCTAGATTATGCTTACCTGCAGTGGTGCAGTATTTAAAAGCAATATTGTAAAGCTCAATGTATGACTGTATGAAGTAGAAATAAATTTGGCACTATGAATAAAAAATCTAAAAACAAACCGCGCGATGATTACCTATAAAATCGATTTTGTTAGAGTCGCTTATGCCTATCCAAAAAATGTCACTTGGCCCCCGACATTTTTAGCTTTTCTCTGCATTAATGTCCGCTCGTAACAAAAATTTAAAATCAAATATCTCATTGCAAAACGGTCAGAGGAACACTAACGCTCGTGCGTTTGAAAAACGCTAGATATTGTCGGTTATCCCGTGTATACGAGTATATATATAGTGTATATTTCCATGTGGGTTAGCCCCTAAATGTCGTTTAGTCTCTTTCGCCTTTTACCGGTCGAATTATATGATACACGTATATATAGGTGTTACCGGTGTTTGGAAAGAACGACGTCCGTGAACGCACACCGTCGGTGGTTAAAGTGGAATATATTTGCAGGGCGCACTATATATAACTAGTGCAAAAAAAAAGGCGTCCCCAGAACCGGTCCCGTAATATTTATAAAATATTTATATAAATTTAACTTTTAATCCGTGTTATTATTGACCTAATTTGTAAAAATTTATCACGGACGTATATATGTATATACCTATATTATTACGTATAATGTACATATACTCTGTGGTCATAACTTTAAAAAATACGCATCTATAATATAGATCTTGCATACAATTTATAATTAAATACCATTTTTAAAATTTTTTTTTTTTTATTTTAAATTTTTGAATATTATGTACAAAAGAACAAATTCAGTCTCAACTTTTAATTAAACATTTAGAAATATAAAAGGGGACTATATACTAAAGGGGACGCCAAACTTAAGCTAAGCAAAGAAAGGGGACGCCGTCCCCCTCCGTCCCCCCTCACTTTAACCACTGCACACTGTGTGCACGTTCACGTTCATATTTTGCGAACGCACACTACGCGACCGACGCCGCACTCGTTTCTGTCAAATAGAACGTGAACGTGTGAACGACGTTCATACGTTATTAAAGAATCTTACCGGATTTCGAAAACTAAATCAAAATCTATTAAAATTTCGCTAATAAACGTTATTAGATTTAAATACAATACTTGAAAATCCTGCAATATCCTCGGGGTCCGCTATAAAATGAAAACGATAATGTTTATGAATCGGTCATTTTAATTGCCTACAGTGTATAATATAATATGCGCTAGCGAGTTGAAAGTTAAAAAGTTAAGTTAATTTTAACTAAGTTACTTAACGCGCGTTACTTTTTTTTTCGGATTAACTTTTAACTTGATAAGTTACTTTTTTTTTTTTTTTATTAAAATCAACGTGTTTACTTCAAGTTAACTTTATACAAAAGTATCTAAATTTTTCCCGGAGAACAATGCGAATTTTCGAATGGCATTTTACTTTTTGGTAGGTACCTATACGCAATTTTAGTAGGTACCTAGAGAATAGCATGCACGTAATCGTTGAGAATCGATGTACCCACGACGTTGGCCGTTCACGAATATTGGGCCGAGCCCGGTCTTTTTAACTACACGGAGGCCGATATTTATGTCCATCCGGTATAGAAAATATATTGAAATAGTACAGTATCTACTGCTTATTTTACACTATATCAGCGTGAATCAAACAATAGTGTAGATATCTTGGCAGTTGGAAGTTATTTTCTGATTTCTTATTTATGCATGAGTTTTAAAACGACGTGTTGCATTTTTATTTTTACATGCATACACTTTTTCAGGCAGACGAAGAAATAGTAGTTTTTTTGAGCGTAAAGAATAACTCTAATCCAGCTTATTTACCATTTTACGATATAATAGGTATATCGACTTTTTTTCCTAATTAGGAAATTTTAACTTTTAACTAAGTCAAGTTACTTTAACTTAACTTAACTCATATTATTTTCAATTAACGAGTTGAAACATATCGTTAACTTGCCCAGCCTTTATAATACGTATATTATATAAAAGAAAAACGTACATTTTGTAAATAGTTATTTTTATTATCGATTACGACCAGATGAACGCGTTAGCTTTCCAAGGACCGTGACCGTCTTTTTAAACTCATTATTGAACTTGTACGTTGAACGAATAAAATTATATACTATATATATATAATATATTAATAATAAAATATACCTAACCTATACTAAAGGCACGCAATTTCAACGATTTCAAAGAAAATTATTACTTCGGCAATGACATTTTCGCTTATAATATTATATAATATTGCCGTATATTCAAAGCGATTCATTAATTTTTCGCCACGAGGCACTGCGACACGGACCTTGGCCACGGCCCTGCCCCCCTCCCCCCCCCCCACTCACCTGTCGAAAATTATATTCCAAAATATGTTCTCCAACTGTGTAGCGGCGGCAGACGTAACAAAATTCGTCATCGCCTGAAAACCCGGTCTGGCTGTATGACGTCCGTGTACCGTATTATAATAATAATAATAATAATAATAATAAATAATAATAATAATAATAATAATAATAAATAATAATAATAATAAATAATAATAATAATAATAATAATAATAAATAATAATGAGTCGATGATATCGAATATCGTATGTCCGATATACGAAGGACATCCGGGGATACCTGTCGGTGGGGGGGGGATGGTTTAAATCCATATTTACTCGATATTCTCAGGGGCGGGGGGGGGGGGAAACGTCTGGTACATATTTTACTAGACATTATTTAGTCATCGTATATATTATATTGTTGTTATCTATATGCATGTTATCACTCGTCACACCAGCTGCGCTGCCGTCAGTGGAGGATCCGGAGGAGTGGACCAAACGTGCTATTTCTTATATTGTATTTCACTGCCTATACAGGTATACTTCGTATTATGATTTATTGTGTGTACTACAACACCGCGGAATAATCTTAACGTCATGTCATGAAATTTTCGCCGCGAAAAAAAAAAAAAAAAAAATCTACCTCTGGATGAGCCACCGACTGTCGATGATGTTGTCGTGTCGCGGTTTGCATGTCGGGTATCGGGTTTTCAACCGATATATCGGTTGTTTTCAATGTCGGATCGGATATCGGAAAAAAAGTCATATCGGCTCACGTCTAACGTTATAATATTACGTCCGTCCATATAATATTCTCTATATACATAATAATACATATCGTCAACTCGGAAAAAAAAACAACAATAATAATAATAATAATAATAATTATTATTATTATTATTATTATCGGTGTCGCCCGGAAGAATCGTATATATATATATATATAATATAGTGATGGTATAATCTTATATATTATAATAGTCGTCGTCGGCCGCCGCACAAAGCCTTCGTTCCTCGTCCACCGTATACATTACACATTATTATACGCGTTTTATTATTATTATTATTATTATTATTATTATTATTATTATTATTATTATTATTATTATTATTATTATTATTATTATTATTATTATTATTATTATTATTACTATTATTATTATTATTATTATTATTATTATTATTATTATTATTATTATTATTATTATTATTATTATTATTATTATTATTATTATTATTATATAGTCGCCGTATATGCGTAACACTCCTCGTCCGGGCCCTTTCGGATCCTTCTCCGTCGGTTATACCACAGAATATAAAAGGACCAGAATGGACACCGGTAAGAATTTACACGGTCAGCACGGGACGGCGTGAAAATCGGTCGCCGTGTAAATTCGGATGCGATTTCATCACATTCTTTATATAGGCACCGCCGCTGTGTTGTTTATGCCGCAGATACAATCCGACGTATAGGTATCTACTGATATCACAGAATATTCCGTGACGGTACTAGCCCTGTGATGGTACACATGTCTATTACGGTATAAACCACTGAATATTCCGCGGTATAAACAATGATAAAATCGCATCCGAAAACACGGCGACTGATTTACAGATTTCGGCTCAGTGTCCACCACCCGGTTATACCTATAGCTATATGTACGTACAGGGTCGAAGGGAAGTTGGATTAAGGGGGTCGTGAAGACCTCTCTCGCTCGAGGAATTTTCAAAAAATCGAGTCCAGTCGGCACAAAAAAAAAATATCGGAGGATCTATTATTTTTTTTTTTTTTTTTTTTTTGTGTATCTATATTATTAACATTTTTTGGGCCAAGAAGTCGGCGACCAACCCCCACAAATATATTTTTTTTTTAGTACCGGCCCTGTCTATGTATCTATGTATACGTACAGATATTATACGAGAACGATTTTTCGACGAAAAACTCACATCAGTATTTTTCATTTTTATCGACTATATTACAAACACGTTCGAAATACGAAACAAAAACACAAATTATTATAGACACGCGCATTTTTACGCGTTTTACAGACCTGTTAAAATATCGACTTTTTAAAAAAAAGCATTCTTATATCAAAAATCGCGGCAGTCTCTGTAGGTAATTTCGTTTTTTATTTCATCTATTTTTATCATATCATGTTTGGCGACGGCACTTAAAAGTGTTAAAAATTGGCTTTCCTTTAACGCTCCAATACTACATATTATACGATATGAATTATGAATATTAATTTCAAAATGTATACAAATAAAATCTATCATTTTGTTTTAAATGGTCCCGGTGACTCCGTTGAAATGTTAAAATTTAGTATTTCCATAAAAAAAAAGTTCGCACGAGAGATACGTCTCGATTATATAATTTAAAATCCGACTATTTTCAGATGACTTTGAAAATGTATTTTAAACATTTTTAATTGTTTGATTTTCATTTTTCTGAAAATTTAATAAAAAAAATGCCTATAATATACAAAACCCGCATATAACTAATATAATAATATATACGTCTGTCGATTCCGCGCGCGCGCGCGCCGTGCCAATTAACCGCCTTTGAACGGTACAACCGTCTAATATAATATGCAACAAGGGCGGATTTAAGAGGGCCGACGTGACCCTCTCCTCAGAGTTTTTTTTTTTTTTATCATCATAATATTATCGTATATTATTATGAGGAACGTAAATGTGTTTTGAGGTGGGATTGGATCCCTGTATACCGTCATTTTTGATATTCCCTTCCAGCCCCCACTTAAACGAGCTTCAAATCCGACCCTGATATATAATATTATTTTAATGCCCAAGCATTGGTGGCGTTACGAATTCATTTGGCCGGGTCAAACGAATGCATTTTTCGGGGCCCTAAATTTTTTTTTTTTTTCCTATCTTCGTTTTAACCACATTATTGGCAAGTATATAGTAGGAATACGTCCTTATACGATTAACGTGGTGAAAAGGAATAAATAGCAGCGAAAATATCGTGTTTTTCTTCCGAATATAATATAGAATAATAATAATAATAATAATACTTGTTGGAATTACGCGATATTATTATGCCGTTCCGCCGGGCCCCGGACCACTATATCGCACGGGAAACCGCCCGTCGTCGGTTAATCGTACCTATTATTATCATTATCATTATCATTATCATTATTATTATTATTATCATTATTATCATTATTATTATTATTATTATTATTATTATTATTATTATTATTATTATTATTATTACACAGGTGCGTGTATATTATATTTCAGGCGTCGTCGTGTTATTATTATTATTATTATATCGGGTCACGAGACTTTGTCGTTGGTCGCGCGAATCGCGAAATGTGCGGCCGCCGCGCGTCTAATTAGCGCCCGTCTATTCCGGCGATATTCATCCACAGCCGCCCTCTTTCGCTTACGTTATAATATACATTGTATATATTGTATACGTTATAATATAATATACATTATGTACGTTTTGCATACACACATATATACCCCGTACGGTCGTAAACGCACACGCACACGCAACAACAACACTCACGCGGACGTGGTTTTGCCGCGTATATATCGTATACATCGTCGTATACACCGTCGTATACATCGTATACACGATATGTATATATGTGTATATACGGTTTTGGTGCTGCGGAGCGGCGGGGTCGGCGCGCAAACGACCGAACGTCGGGCACGCACACGCACACGCACGCACACCACCTAGCCCGCCGCAGACGACGACGACGACGACGCGACGCCGTCGTTTTTCCACCACCGTCCCGCCGGCCGTCACGCGACCGTCGTCGCCGCCGCCGCCGCCGCCCGCCAACGACGAGGTCTAGCGGCCGGGTCACGGGTACGGTTTTTTTTTTTTTGCCTTTTTTCTGCGACGACGACGACGACGACGTTGTAAGCCGACCGGAGGGCGGTGGTCGCGGTCGTCCCGCGGTGTGTACGTATTACACACGTGAGCATAGCTAACACGCTGTACGGCGCGCCGCGGAGGAGAAGGCATATATATATAATATGTGCCACCGGCTCTGCCGAACGACTGCTGTGCGCAAAATAATTGTCGTCGTCCACACACACACACACACACACACACACATATATATACACGTACGGCACGTACGCGTTACGAGCACACGTGCGTTCGTCCGACCGTTAATTTGGAAAGCGTACATTATATATATATATATATTATTTTGGTTCCCTCCCCCCTCCCCCGGAAGGTCGCAGGAGGGAACGTTTCGCCGCGGGTAAACGCTGCTGCGTCGCCGTCGTCGTCGTCGTCGGTCCGAAATGGGAAACGCCGCGTAAAAGGGCCCCGCGCTCTGCCCGTCCGGTCTCGGTCACGGGAACGTGTCGCGTTCCGGGTGCTGCGGCAGCGGGACGACGACGGGACGCGGGCGGTGTGCACCCGTCGTGTCGGGCGGCCGCAGCGGATGTTAAAAACGGCCCGGCCGTCGGCGTGCGGGCGGGGGAAGCGGGCGACCGCGGTGACGGTGGCGATGATGATGGCGGCGGCGGGCGCGATGACGATGATGATGACGGCGGTCGGACGCGACCCTCGCGAGTCACGCCACGCCGTACGGTTCCCAATACGCGTTTGCACGCACACGCGCGCGCGCGAAACGTGCGTGTGTTGTGTGTAATGTGTGTACGGCGCACGCACACACCCGCATGCACGAAATAACTTGGCCGTGACCACCGCGCCAGTCGTGTGTACACCGCGACCCGCAGCCACCGAACACCGAACACCGCCCGTTACCATATATAATAATAATAATAATAATAATAACTATACATATATATATATATATACGAGGCGGCCCCGTCGTTGGCTTTTTTTTATTATTATTATTATATATAGTTTTATTTTTTTTTTTTTTTTTTGCCGCAGCCGCTGCACCGTCACACCGACCCTCCTGTACAACAACAATAATAATAATAATAATAATAATAATAATAATAATAATAATAATGCGTATATACCGCGACCGACCGAATACGGCGGCACGACCGCGCTGCGTATAATAATAACGACTACGACGACTACGACGACGACGACGACGACGACGACGACGACGACGACGATAATAATGATAGGAAACGGAGAGAGAAAAAAAAAAAAATAAAAAAATAAATAAATAAATAAATAAAAACCTCTAAAAAAAAAACAGCTCCCATATTATACTATATAATATTATTATTGTTATTATTATTATTATTATTATTATTATTATTATTATGTGCGTGGCCGGGCGACGCGCGAGAACCCGATTGTTGGACGGTTGGACGGGTGGTGGGAAAAACGGTACAACGGTGGCCGAAAAATCGCGCGCACGCACGGCCCCGGCCCTCCCCCGCCCCCAAAAAAAAAAAAAACAAAAAATTATAATAATAATAATAATATGTAATGTTATTATGGTGCGCCGCGTCGGAAGCGGTGTGACGGGGGCCTCCCCCCTCCACCCACCGGCGCGCCGAGTGAGAAGGACATCATCGCTCTCGCGACAGGCCCCGACGGCCAAGATAATAACGATAATATATATATATAATAATAACGACGACGACGACGACGACGACGACGCGCGACGTTACAACCTTGAAAAACGGCGGCGGCGCGACGTGTACATAATATTATTATATACGTACGCGTCGTACACGGCCGCCGGTCGACGTCTGTGTTTTTTTTTTTTTTTTTTTTTTTCTTCCTCTCGTTCTATAATAATGTTTTTCTGCCGCGCGACCGACCGACTTTGGACCGCGTCGACGACGGCGACGGTTCGTTTCGTTTCATTTTTATTTTTTTATTTTTTTTTTATATTTTTTTCCCCCACGATTATTATCATTATTATTCCCATATAATAAGTTATGACCATCATTATCATCATTATCATCATTATCATCATCATCATCATCATCATCATCATTATCATTATCATCGTCGTCGTCGTCGTCGTCGTCGGCATCACCAACCGCCCGCCTTCACTGTGGTTTTTTTCCTATTTTTTTTTTTTTTTTTTTTTTATTGCGCGCGCGAAATATTATCTCCAACGGCCGGCTGCAGAGACGCGTTATGTGATTATTATTATTATTATTATTATTATTTTTTTTTCTCTATCTTTTTTTTTCCACATAATATTATTGATTGATAACGTGACGGTCGCCGTGCATGTGCATAATATATTATTATTATTATTATATTATATTGTGTGCTACCGCGTATTATACACGCTGCAGTGTCTCTCTGCTCTATATTATATTATATTATATTATGTATGGATGTATTATATTATACGAAAATACGTGCTACTACGGGCGACGAGCAGCGGCGGCTATATAATATGATAATAATTATAATAATAATGGTACATATAGGACGAAAATAATAATATTACATTATCATAAAATGTTGTTATCACGCGAATTTCGACCGATAATAATATTGTTAAATTTAACGTTTTTTCCCCCCACCCCCCTTTCCAACCCTGCCTTTCTCTCCCGTCGTCGTACGCGGTTTCCCGAGAATTTCGCCCGAGATAAGACACGCGTGGACGGGCCGCTGTTCCCCTCCACCCCCTCCCCCCCCCCCGGTTTTTGATATTATATCCACTCTTTGGCCGCGAACGTACGTAGTAACCATGCATATAATATGTATTTATACAAGGGCCGGCTCAAGGTACCTATGTAGGCGAGCTAGGCTAGACCGGCACTTTCGTATACATATATATGCGGGGACGGCATTTTTCGCACACTTATATTTGAAGAGGTCTTACTGACTTGCTTTGTGGGGGGGGGGAGGGGTACTCTGTCTCAAGCTTGTGCTTCTTCCGCAGAGGGTCGGATGTTTCAGGAGTTATGAGGTGGTGAGGGGGTGAATTTACGGTTTTCGAATTTTAGAAATTGAGAGGACGGTTTCTATTTTGTGGCCGTTGAGTAGGCCGGGGTGGGTTGAGATTGACTTGATGTGTGGAAAAGGGGACGAAGTGATCGACTGTTTGAGTTTTGGTGGAGGTGGCATTTGTGAATTCGAGAACGGACGGGATGTTGGTGGATTTCCTGATGGTGTGATTGCTATAACGTAGAACGATGGGAGGTCGGTGATTTGGCGGAGAGTATTATTTTGGACGGCTTCTATGCGGGACCGGTTGGTGTTTGAAATATTGGAAGCCCGTGCGGGGCAGGCGTATGTTAGAATGGGGCGCGTGTAGGCTTTGAAAATGTAGAGTTTGGTTTCGATGGAAAACGGGCTTTTTCTGTTCAACATGGGAAAGAGGAGGTGGCCTGCTGCTTTAGTTTTATATACGACGGACCTGATGTGGGCTGAGAAATTTAGATTATATATCGATGATAACTCCCAGGTATCTAATCGAGTAGGACCAGCTAACCGGGGGTGTTGAGGATTTTGGGTTTAAGAGTGTTTAGGATGCTTTTGTTTAGAGAAGAAGATGGCTGATATTTTAGCGGGATTTATTGAGATTCTCCACCGTTTAAACCGGGGTTGGATGAGGTTGATTTGTTTTTGGAGGTGAGAAGCTGCCGCGCGGATTGATCTTTGCTGGTGGCAATTAGGCAATTAGGCAATTAGGTGATGGTAATTACGTTTTTAAGAAGAAAATTCAAGAAGGTTCCGCAGGAAGAAAATGTATATACACGACATAGGGCATGCGGAAATTCTAGACAAAGTTTGCGGCTCTTTTATATTTTTGAAGCGTCAAAATGCAATTTTGCCTATACAGTGCACTGTTTTTACTCGAGCCGGTCCTGTATTTGCATATGCACAATATATTATTATGTAGGTGCAGCGGTACGTACATTACGCCGGTGTCTCGGAATATTATATGCGGTTAGACACGAACGGGAGAGACGACATTATATTACATTATGCGAATGTCTCCGACGTGAAACGGCGTATTTCGTTTCCCACCCACCCATATTTCGTATTTGCATCGGGTCCGCCGCCGCCGTACAGAATTGGCGCGCGTGCATGTATATATATATTTCATGTATATATATTTTAGGCGTGTATTCGCGCGGCCGATCCGAAACGGATATATACGCAACACGCCCGTTCGGTATACGTTCGGCATATATATATATATATATATGTATACACCGGCTACAATAATAATAATGATAATGATAATAACGATAACGATAACGATAATGATAATGATAATACGGGACGGGAAAATTACCATATTATATTGTTTATTTCGCGAAAACAGTCACTCCGGGCCGGGCTGCACGCGCACATTATACACGCGTATAATACGATATAATACGATATTATTACATTATAATAATATATAGTAGTATAGTAGCATAAACGTGTACATATATATATATACACCACGCCCGTCCGATCGACACGACTAGGTGTATTCCGCACGGCGCACATATGTTGTGTATTTTAGTACAACAATATACACGTTATAATAATATGATGTGTAGTATATAATATACACTGTAGTGATGCACAAAGCTTGGTCTTGTCTACTCAGTCTTGGTCTTGGTCTTGGTCGTGTTGACTCAATCTTGGACTTGGTCTTGGTCTTGTCGCCTCAGTAGAAATCAATCTTGGTCTTGGTCTTGGTCTTGTTGAATGAATCTTGGTCTTGGTCTTGGTAACTCGATCTTGGTCTTGGTCTCGCAAAATTCTTGCAGTCTTGATTTTTTTTTTTCTTTCCAAAGTTATTTATACGTACACAAGGGGGGATACAGGGAGCAATGGGGGTAATCCCCCCTTCTCCGTTCACAAAAAATAATTAGGTAGGTATACCTGTGTAGTTGACTGTTTTCGATAACACCGAACTTTCAAGAAATAGTAGAATATCTGTTTACCCATATATTCGATAAACGATAATCATTTCCAAAAATATTATAATAGGATATTGACGAGTGCATTACGATTGCATTACGAGAAATCTGTAGATTTGGTGTGGAATTATAAATAATGTATACCAAGAAAAAAAAATGTAATAAATAACGTAATTAATTCATTAATTTTTATTTTATTTATAAGCAAGACTTGCGAGGGTCTTGCAGTCAAGTCTTGGTCTTGGTCTCGGTCTTCGTCTTGCATACATTTTTATTTCAGTCTTGCTACGAAATAGTAAAAATCTTGGTCTTGGTCTTGCTAGCTCTAGTACGCAGTCTTGGTCTTGGTCTTGGTCTTGCATTTTTGCAAGACCAAGACCAAGACTGCAAGACCAAGACCGAATTTGCCCGTCACTAATATACAGTGTATAAACCTCCACTAACGGACACCTCCCAATAGCGGACGTTTTGTTGGGAACGGGAACATTTTTACTACTTTTCAATGGGAAAACCTCCGACATTATTTTAATCTTTATTTGAAAATAATAGATACGTATTCATATTCGTATATGTACTTTCGTAAAAATGTAATTACGATAACAAACTCGGTAAGAGACGATAAGATTACGGCAAATTCGGTTATCAGTGAAACGGTTATGAGTTTTATGACAAAAGTATGTCAGTCAGTGACGGTTTTCAACGCGATGACTACGTTAAAACGAAACCGGTTATCGCTTCGCGAAAAAGTTGACATTTTAGATTACCGTAAAAACAACGGAAACCTAGGCATTCGTGCACTCGCAGAAAAGTTTCAAGTTGGAAAAACACAGATTGCGGATATCGTGTCTAACTCGGAAGAAATTTATAGACCGTGGGTTGAAAATGCAAATGAAGAACGTAAATTAATGAAATTAAGAAAATGTGAAGGTTGATGTTATTGATGACGAACTTTTAGTTTGGTTTATCAAAACTCGGGAAAAAAATTTGACAGTTTCTGGACCAACAATACAGGAAAAGGCTAAACAAATTGCCGAAGTTCGCGGATTAAATTACTTTAAAGCTTCAAACGGGTGGCTTGAAAAATTTCGAAAAAGGCATAACATTTCGTATAAATCTATCTGTGAGGAACCTTCAGCCGTTGATAATATAGTTGTTGATGAAAATGTATCCCCTCTGAATAACGGACACCTCCAAATAATGGACAAAATTTCAGTAACCGAGACTATTCAGAGGTTTCACTGTATATATGCGAAAATGCAAGACCAAGACCAAGACCAAGATTGTATTAGAGCGAGCAAGACCAAGACCAAGACTTATAATTCAAGACCAAGATCAAGACGAAGACTTGACTGCAAGACTCTTGCAAGTCTTGCTTTTAAATAAAATAAAAATTAATGAATTAAAAACGTTATTTATTACATTTTTTTTCTCGGTATACACTATTTATAATTTCACACCAAATCTGCCGATTTCTCGTAATCATCAATATCCTATTGTAATTTTTTTGGAAATGATTATCGTTTATCGAATATATGGGTAAACAGATATTCTACTATTTCTTGAAAGTTCGGTGTTATCGAAAACAGTCAACTACACAGGTACCTAACTACCTACCTAATCATTTTTTGTGAACGGAGGGGGGAATTACTCCCATTGCTCCCTATATCCCCCCTTGTGTACGTATAAATAAATTATTTATTCTTATTTATAACTTTGGTAAAAAAAAAATCAAGACTGCAAGAATTTTGCGAGACCAAGACCAAGATCAAGACCAAGACTGAGTTACTAAGACCAAGACCAAGACCAAGATTCATTCAACAAGACCAAGACCAAGACCAAGACTGACTTCTACTGAGTCAACAAGACCAAGACCAAGATCAAGACTACCATGGTCTTGGTCTTGGTCTTGCTTTGTGCATCACTATATGTGACGCGTGCGTGAGGCCTATATTTCCTCGTGTCAGGCATAGCCAGATGTGAGATGGGACATGCGAGTTTCAATTCGTTGGATTTAGGATATGTTATAGACCATTCGATTTGGTCGCATGAGTTTTCGGTTTGAGAAGGCTGCAGGAACGGTTCCGGCCAAGGATTTCGATGTGGTTATGTTTTCACGTTTGATTTTTGTGGAAAGCAAGTTTCGAGTGGGTTTTTATGAATTCTTGGACGGGGTTGATAGACACAAGTGTGATGTTCGGGGATTTACGTCTGATACGTGAGTACTGCGGGCAGTCTGTTATTGTGCGGAGGGCAACATTTTGGAGCGCTTCGGTTTCTTTCCAGTCCGATTTTGACAGTATTGTGGGGCCCACGCCGGCCTTGCGTACGTTAATATTGACAATACGTGTATATATATATATATTTGGAATATCGAACCTTTGATTTTGCTGGCAATTGGACTTCTCTTGTTTAGGACTGGGTAGAGGGATGCCCTTATCCTTATCAAGCCTCATACCTTGAAGGACGACGCCTGGTGGCCGGATCGAACGTCTTTGAATACGGTTGAAAAGAATAGCGACAGATTTTCGAGCATTCAACCGTAATCGCCGTAACCAGTCTTCAGGACTGCTGAAATTTGATGCTGTAGTCTGATAATGGCTCGTTTCGGGTTCCTGTCGTGCGTGAAAAGGACTTTCGAGTGAAAAGAATTCTTTCGAGATTGTGTTGCCGGAGTTTTGGTTGTTGATGAGGTTCATTCAAAGACAATTATCGATCGGTTTAAGATGGCGCGTGACGATTAACTGCTTATAGTGCGTTTGGAAATGTCTGCTATGCGAGGATAGTGCCCAGTTGGAAATTTCGGTTTGAAGGGTTGAAGGTGATGTTGAAACGATTTCTGGAATACAGTTGGCGTTTGTAGATTTTCTGATTGTTATAAATTGCTGACGAACCGGGGTCGATCCGTTATCGGGAGGGAGGGTAGGTGCTAAGACTATATACATAATTACCGATTAGAAAAATATTCTTCGCTACACTCGATATTGAGAGGACGTGATGCCATCCTCCCCCCCCCCCCCCGAGAACTACCGACTTCTTGTATAAAATATGTCTACGCAGAATGACGGTAATACGTTTCAAAGTGGTTTAAGCATAAAAACAGCAATTATATATACTTAACCGAAAGTTAACAACATTTTGGAGGGAATGTCATATTATCTTTTTTTTTATATAAAATAATGTCTATTATAAGATTCAGTCATACTTATACTTATATTTATTTTTATTATAAAACTACATTTAATACAGGCTTGATAGGTCCCTGACTTTAGGTCTCCTAAATCGGTGCGGTTTTTTACATTCATATTGGATATAGAATTATTTGCAGATTCGAAGTTTGCGTATTCTTCCACACAAACAGATTTATTAAAATTTTCATCTTTATCGACAAATCAAAACAAAAATACGTATGGGTTTGTGAAAACCAGAAATTTTTTTCACTAAATGAAATGTTTTTTAGCAAAAGTTAGTTTAGCTCAACTAAGCAAAAGCATCCATATAAATACATTTAAATATAATAATTTTTTAAACCATTTTTGAGGGAGCTAGCCAATCTTATAGGTGGATATGCCCCTAAGTCTCCCCTGATTTCCACCAATGGGGGCCAGTTTTCATTTGCATGTTGCCATTTACCTATATATTTCTAAAATTTGTTCAAGAAACTTTCCGGTAGAAGGAATCGAATAGAAGGTTTTGGGTAAAAAGCTTTCTGATAAAAGATAAATTTTAAAAACAATATTTTTTTAAAATGCTAGATAATGTTGTTTTGTTTATTGTTTGTTTATTTTTCGTTTCATCTTTTTAAGTTGTTATATAATAATGAGAAATGCAACAGTAATATTTTGAATAAAATGTAATAAATTCACAAAAAACCACCAAATAAAAGTTATATATGCATGGGGCCAATTATTATTATTCATTTTTAAAATGCATATAACCATTTTTCAATTGTTAAATTATGGTTTACCTTGCATTAATTTTTGAAAATTGTCTATATAGAACTCTTTAAAAATAGATTCTCTGACATCCTCTTAAAACGGATTTTTAAAGTAATTTTAGACGTTAAATACCTATTATCATATCGATAGACGACAAATTCATTTTGGAATGAATCTTATTTGAATCTGTTTTGAAAAAAGTTATTAAAGCTTATCAAAAAATAAAAATAAATAAAGTATTTAAATCTACAAAAACATTTTTTTTTTAATCAATAAATTGAAAACCCGAAATAAAATTAACTCCAAAATGTTGTTCTTTATTGATTTTATAAATGGTGTTTTTACTTTAAAATTATTCAAAACCCCATTTTATTTTTTTTGCGTAAATATGTTTTTTAAATAAACATCGTGATTACACAACAATAAAAAGTGGTAGAGCACGGAACCAATTTATGATTACCTTTAAACTAATAAATGTTTATATTTATACATTTTTTTTAAATTGCCAATTACACAACCCTACAAAAAAAAACGAGCATATGTTGTATCCTCTTAAAGGGACGGAGTGCAGTAGATTTACCGAAGCCCCTAATGCAAGGCTTAGACTTATTTCATAAATTTCGAATAAAATAATAATCTATAATAAAAATAACGCTTTAACATATTTATAATAATATAATAAACTATTACAATTATATTTTAATTTTTATAAGTAGAAAGTCGTGTTCGTGTTATTTAGATTCTAGTTCGAAGTTGTAAAACATTAAATATTTTCTAAATATAAATTTCAGTTGCTGATCAGAGGGCCCCTTTAAATAATACATTTACACGATTGAGGGAGGCCCGGTGCAAATGCACCCTCTGCACTGCCACAACTAATTGTCGTGTAATCACAATATTTATTGGAAAAAAAAAAACAAAATCATTTCGTTTTTATCGACTTGAGAATATCATATGGAAGAACAAAGTTTAGCGCAGCCGTGTGGCTGATTTAAGATGTGTCGTGCACACTTTTTTTTACATGTTTTATAAGTTGTTGAAAAATTGATTTTTTTTTTTTTTCTAATTACTATAAATCTTTGAAAAATTAAATATATAAAAAGACACTATTCGCAGGGCACCACTAGATAATGTCATTAGCTATATAATTTGGTTTTTGTTTCGTATTTGTGACATGTTTGTAAGTCGATAAATATGAGAAATGCTAATGCCAGTGTTTCATTGAAAATATGTAGCTCCGACGTATTTGCTTTCTATGTCTGACCAACCGACAATGTACGAAACATAGGTTCGGAATTCTTATTATACACTGAACCAAATATCATTGGTAGAATTAACAATATGCAATAATCAAATTTTAACAAACGAATATTTGTTGAAATAATACAATTTTTATTATTTTAATGTATATATTGTTAAGCTAATAAAAAATGTATTTAAAATAACAAATTCATTTTGGAAATTTCACAAAATATATATGTCATAAGACACTGATAAAATATATTGTCAAATGAATAATACGTTTTGTTATTTTACTGTTAAATTAACAAATATTTTATTTCTAAATCAACAAATATTTCATTGGACGTATATTAACAACCATATTATTAAATTAATCTCTATATTTTTATTAAAATCACAGATATATTTGATTCAATGTGCCTTCGTCAATTCTAATATTAGAGCACATTTACCTATTACCAAAATTATAGACGAAATCCTTATCTATTTTGAACTGTTTTTTTTTTTCGAAACTTTAATTTTGTAAATCTCTAATTATAAATCCCATAATAATTTAAATAGATATGCTTTTCTTTAAAATTGATTGTAAGCTGCGATAAGAATATTAAACGTAAATTTCCTATATTTCCAGTTGGTCATCAGACGGAAGCAATAAATGCGGATCCTATATAAACAACAAAATGTTGACAACCCAACTCGTGATGTAAACGTAGTAATACGCAGTAATATTTCGTAGTGTGTTTGTCGAAATCGGCAACTTGCGTTTTACCGGTTAAATTTTGATTTTTTTTTTTTTTTTTTTTTTTTTTTTTTTTATCGATTTCACCGCGAAGATTTCTCAAAAACCAATATAACATTTATATTATTATGATATTAGGTGTGTTTCCATATGTTACGCGATCTTTTCCGATTCGTTACTATAATATTATGTATGTATAATATTCGAGTATTATAGCTATTAGATTTACGAAACGAACACAGTTAATCAACTCGACCTATTATTGAAGGATCACGTGGTTTTTCCAGAAAAACACGTTTTTATGAACATACGTGATAAAATAAGAAAGCATAGATTTTTTTTTCATTCGTTTCGTAGCTATTTCTTACCGGAAGGTAAGTCGCCGGAGGAAATCGATGTACGAGATAATATATAAATCTCGGTATTCTCGGAAAATTTCGGAAAATCATTAACGGTAGGTAAGTAAATAAAATATAAGTTCACAACACAACCCATGAGGTTATTTCGAAATTCATCACAGATCTTCGGTAATATCTATCTTAGGCATCTTAGGTATAGGTATCTTTTGTTAATAATAATATTATATAGTAATCTGGTATAGACTATATAATATAATGTTACCGCATAGCGATATCCGTTTTCTACATTTCCAATAGACAATTTAGTCTTTTAGTTTTTTTGTTAATTATTATTTATTAAAAAGCGAATAGATGATTTTTTGAAATCATAGCTCAAAATTGTTATATTTGTAAAATTACCTAAAAAATATACGATATAAATAATTATAATGTTCAAATTATTGATTTATGAATTTATGATTAATTCGAAAAATTTTCAAATTTAAAAAAATATCCATTGTTTTTCTAAAAGAATATATATACACACACACACACACACATATATATATACTAATTTATAACCTATACTAATTATTATCAATACTTAATAGAATTGAATTCAATAATTCTTTGTATAGACAAAAATAGGTATAAGTACTTATACATAATGCGTCTCCATAATAATACAATATGGCGAAGAATTCTTAATAATATTCAATTATTAATTTAAAATTAGAATTATTATTTTAAATATTCAAAATAATAAAAAATCAAAAGAGTATTAACTGAAATATAGTCATTAATTAGTACCTAAGAGCTTGGTATAAACTATATATGAGGAAACATTAATTATTATTTATATTTTTTAATTATTTTTGGGTATAGACGGCATTTCGTATGCATTTTGTGCGTACGGATCCCTTTTTAAGAGGACGGTCATCAGGTACACAGGTGATTTTTGGTACCATAAAACACCATCAAAATAATTTCGATCCGTGTAAATTTAGAGCCAAATCGCCTATTAACAAAATTAAAGAAAACGAAATTTGCGAGTGCACCTCTGAGCTATTTTTCGAAAAATTAATTTCCAAAACAGATCGTTTAAATATGCTAAAAATGGTTGTTCACTTGTAAGCAATACCTATATATATATTTTACGTCAAATTTGGAACGACGAGAAAAAGCTCCGAGTTGAACTCGCGGTGTTATGGCTCTTAAATCAATCGCGAATCATTTATTTGCAATCTAAGCGGTAGACGAATTTTTTTTTCACACAAATATCGTGTGATTACGCGACAATAAAAAATGGTATTTTTTTGAGGACCATTTGTTTTATTTTTTTCATTAAACACGTTGGAATATTTATAAATTACTGGATTTCGATTTTTCTTGAAATTTCATGAAAATGGCGTAGGTTCGCAGCACCCCCCCCCTCCCCCCGGTAGATCGGATGTGTGCCGGGCGTATCGGTAGTCCTATCTTAACGAGGGCCCAGGTGGCTTTTATCCCTATCCACAGTATATATATATATATATATATATATAGGCAGAGCTGTAAAGAATAATTTTAAAAAGTATTTGAGTAAGTAAAAAAAAATATTGTTGAAAAAATAGTATTTAGAGTAATACTCAAATACATTAAAGAAGAATACGCATATATAAATTATACATAATATTTACCAACATATTTTGAACAAATTACGTTTTTGAAATGTATTATTAATAATATATTACATCGAAAAAAATATCGTTGACAATATTAACAATGTAATATTGTCAATGGTTAACAATGTTTAAGTTATTGCATATATCTTGTTTAGTTGATCATATACATTGCAGAAATAATGTAACATATTATCAATTTGATAACTTACATTGTTAGTGTAAATTATACATTGTTGATAATATTATTATCAAATGAATAATATTACCGTGTAAACATTTATAATAATTATTATCATTTCTGCAATAGTTAATATTATTGGCGACGTAGCGTCTGCTGATAATAATGTACCTACCAACGTTTTAACCGCCATTCAGCCATTGTGCATGTGTTTCAATTTAGTTTATTTTTCTTATTAATATGTTTATAATATTTTTTGATAATATTATTCTGAATTTAATAATAAAATGTTGTTGGCTCTATATATCAACAAGATTATTGTCAATTTAACATATATATTTTAATTAATATGATTGTGGTTTTTCTTTCCGTGTATATGGCCAATAATGATATTATTGCATTTCAAAAACATAATTTTTTTTCAAAACTACGTTTGTCGGTTATTGGATGTTCTCTTTTTCGTTAATAATATTTTAGTTCTCAAAATGTATAATCTTATCATGATCTTACACAAACTTCGATCTATGAAATAAATCATATTTTAATAATAATTTTAATCATATTTACTCATCTGGTTTTATAATATATATATATATTTTTTCATTTTTGTGTGTACAATATGCGAGATGTGATGACATTTTGATTTTTAATAAAATGACACACCTAACGTAAGTATAAAAGTATTTCAAATAAATTAGTATTCAATGCTTGAAAAAGTAAAATTTTAATGCCAATATTCAAATGCTTTTACTCGAATACTGTATATTATATCGCAGTCGTACCGGACCAGTCAAAATACGCATTTTCGAGATAGGCAGTCATCACGCGTGAAATGAATTTCGCGAACCCGAAATTAGGTATCGTATTTTTACGGAAAAATCCGTAGAAATTTCGGAAAAAATACATATTGCAGTTATGTATGGAATAAGAGTATTGGAACAAGAATATATGGTACATATTATATACATTGTAATTTAACTTTGTTATTCTCTCTGTATCAAGCCATTGCTTGTGCTGAATCCGATGCGTCACGTTAATATTATCTCCTATTCGTTGGCCGTATTTTAGATTGACATGTCGCAAAACACTGACCAGAAAAGTTCTGAGCCATTAAACGATCCTGCAGCTGTCCAGTCCAGTAACCAATATTTACAATTATTTCAAAAAATTCAACTATATAAAACAGTCTCGTAATGGGTCCAAAATTACTCGAGGAATCGGAATTGTCTATGACGAGCCGAGTATTTAACGGTAAAGAATGGAAAAGAATCTGATTTGAAAAAAATCGAGATCGGCGAAGCCAAATTCCGCTGGGAAATGAACGAGGACTGCAAAATGGCCAACGATAGATTGGTCAGAATAAGGCGTAAGAAATTCTGCAGCCGATTCCCGTAAACCCGAGAAAATTCTTACAGAGATGTCGAACGAAATCAATATAAACGTGAGTAGGTACCTCGTATTTTGGTGGAATTCTTCTATATGTTTTCGGGATCAAAATGTGATTTATACTTTCAATTCAATAATTATTATTGTTATTAATTTGAAATCTATGCGTGTTTAGAAGGATTCGCAGTTTTAGATTAATTATGTATACCTGCACTGTGTTTTTATTTCGTTACATTATTTAATTATTTATAATTAATTGCGACAATTCGTTAATGATCCATATATACCGTACTAGTTCAAAAATGATAATATATTAAAACCCCTCCCCCCACCCCCTTAAAAAATTAAAATCGATTTCGTTCGACTGAACAGCGATATTTGAGATATTTCAAGACATTTTGTCGTTCGAACCGGTGACTGCCGTTAGTATATGTACACGCGTGCACATTATACATTTTTTATCATCCGACCGACCGCTTTTTTATCGGCGAAATTCCCCGCGCGTACATATATATATATATACGGTTCGTTTCCGAGCCAATTATATTATTATTATTATTATTATTAAATACACTCGTAATATCTACACAACGCCGCATACCGCACACGACGGCCCGGCCGCGGTCATTTTTTATCTCCAGTTCTCTTTTACTCTTTTCCCCGCACAATATACATTATACATAATATAATCACGGGGCTAATCGAGACTTTTTACAATAACGAAATTTTCTATTTAATTATAATTAGAAATATGTACATAGGTACAATTGTAAAATAATTGAAATTTTGAAAATTTCGATTCGATTATAATTAGAAATACATACATATAGGTATGTTTGTAATATATAACAACAAGTTATAACATCAGTTTTTGTTTTTGTTTTTTTTTTTTTTTGTTTTTGTTTTTGATTTGAAATAATTTTCCTTACTTCACTTCTGATTTTTCTCAAGCCGATAACGTCACGGAAGTCAAAATTTTCCTGTTCGCAAAAGTTCGAGAGGACGTCAACTCTTAAATTTTCGGAAGAGTGAGCACGCGGTTAATCGCAAACACGGGGTAATCGAGGTTCTACCGCGTATATGAATACACGACGTATTTTCGACGACCGAGACAAAAACCATTTTAAATCGAATAATAACGTGATACTTGTACCTATCATACTATATATACATTCAAAAACGGATATATATAATGTATATTTAAAGAAATGAAAAAAATCATATTCATTTTCATTTTATTTTTTTAATTTTTTTATATTTTTTTTTTTTATTGTAAATTTCAATCATTTTATTTTTCGGTCGAAAAAATCATATTTTTGCGACGGACCGCCCGGTGTCCGCGGTGGTATCGGTTCGGTAGTTTGTATAAAAAACGAAAAAAATATCGCACGAATAATTTCCGAAAAGATTATATGTGGTTTGAAAATATATCATATTGCCGACGAAAAAGCAGATTTTTTCAGTCCACAACACATTTGTGATAAGAAAAATATATATATATATATATATATAATGTATAGTTTATATTACAGCTCGACACAATATATCTTCTGTCTAGTCCACTGCGTCATATAGGTGTATACTTATGGTATACCATATTATCAAATAGGTATATGATAAAACATTACAGTTATTCAACACCTATATATATATAATATTATACTCTCGTAGTGCAACAGATTATTTACAAATACGATAGTATATTTTATGTCCCGTACGATATTTTAGAAAGAGATAAAAAAAATTCCATTTTAATTTTTCGTCAGAACAACGGGACGCCAAGACAAAAATATGAACGATCTGCAAAAACAGGATGACAATCTAAGTAAGTCATCAGCTGTAATTTGGATGTTCGAGACATAAATAAAATAACCAAATATATTATTATAACGTATTATATATGCACGCCGTACATAATGTTAAGTGCACTCGTTCAAAATTCAAACAAATAATATGCATTGAATTGGAGTTAAGAGGACGTATAGTACCTACACACTTTCAGTGAAAAATATTTGCATTAGCAAACTTCATCACTCGCGAAATTTGCGAATTTCCATCGACTTGCAAACATGTTAGAAATACGGAATAAAAAACGAATTATACGGTTAATGATATATTATCCACGGGCTAGGCTTTTTCAGATATATTGATTTTTTTCAAGATTTATAGTTAAAAAATCCATAAAACGTGTGTACAAATGTACATATGAAAAATCGACGGTATAGCAGTAGGGCGCTAGATAATTTTCTTCTCTATAATCGATTTTCACCTCGTCTTTCTCTATACGATATACTCTCGAGTTAATAAAAATGATAAACGTGTTTACTTTTTCAACGAACATCGTGTTTATACGGCAACGAAAATAATACGGTCACAAGACTGTATTTAAATGTTATGAAATTGTCGGATTGAAACTGTGATGGGCACTATCGAATAGTTTATACTATCGAATAGTATTCGATAGTCGTCATAGACTATCGAATAGTCTATTCGAATAGTTTTACATGATCGAATGCCGATTTTTCGACAAAAACTATCGAATA
>JAIPRL010003462.1:0-46789 GCA_025469235.1 Pemphigus obesinymphae
TGGCTCGGGCATGTATTAAGGAGGGATGAGACTGAGGCAGTAAGATTAGTAAGGGAAATGCATGTTGTTGGTAAAAGTGGGAGGGGAAGACCGAAAAAGAGATGGGGGGATGTAATGGCGAGTGATATGAGGAAGGTGAGAGTAAGTGAAGAAGATGCGGGAGATAGAGTGTGGAAGTGTAGGACTAGGGTGGCCGACCCCAAATAGTTGGGAGAGAAGGCGAAGAAGAAGAAGAAGATTTGTCCTTTCATACTATTATTGTCATCTATTTGGCTGTTTATGTTTATGGCTTTGACATCATGTTTAGTTTTAATGAACATATTTTGAGGTGGAACTTATTATTATTTTTATATTTCATATTATAATGATTTGTTAATTGTATGAAATTGTATTTATGCGTGCTTGTAAACGGGTACGTGCCGCGCGGCAAACCGTCTGAACGCGCCTAGTTGTCAACGATATTTCCCATTGCATTGCGTATATGTATATCATAAAATCAAATGCTACCTATTACCTATATATTCTTTAATTGCAAATTTACAATACAATATGTGTTACGTTTTGAATTTACTATTGCTGCCGTATAGAAAAAATAATTAATTCTAATAACATAGTACATACATCATTATAGTTACCTACATAATCAAAGCCGTCAAAATAGTAGGGAGGGGTGTGTAACCTGTATACAAATACTTCTTGGGGCGGATTTTTAAATGTAAATTAAAATTTAATTTTAAAACCGGTTAGAGTGGTTAACCGGGAACCCGATTTTTGAAAACCCGTTTTCAAAATCGGAACAAAACCGATTAATATTTATGTGGGTTTTAATACCGTTTATGAAAACCGATGATTACTAAAACCGGTTTTTAAAAACCAGAACCAAAACCACAAATAATTTTTCGGTTTCTATCCCTGCATACAACTGAATAATACAGTATTAAATACTGTCAAAAATAACTATTAAAAATATATTTGCTATACTTAAAAAGTATTCTAAAGACAATATCCCAAATACTATATTTCAAATACTAGCCAAGTCTGCCCATTAGATATACATATAATTGAAAATACTTAGTATTAATAAATTAAATATTATCAACAGTATATATAACGTCAGACATTAGTGATGCTGAGACTAATACTGGTAAGTATAGTTTATTTAGTTTAGCTATCCACACGTTTTTTTGGTTTTTTGCAATTACAGCATAAACTATTATTAATAGTGAATAAATTCCAAGCTAACATATTTTTTAATTTAATTTTCATCAGTTATAATAACTGTATCGTGTACTTTTTTCATTAAACGACTCATTCCCCTAGAAAGTTACAAAAACTCATTTTTAGTGTAATTTATATAGATACCTATTCAGTTCGTATCATATATGTTTTATATCGAAATTCGGGTATTGAGGGTAATAATGTTTATATGGCTTTATCACATACAAAAATGATATACTTCAGTTTGCTCCCAAATATTTGAAAAAAAAAAAAACAATTTCGCAAAAACTACAAAGAGCTATTAGAACTTGTAATTATTTTCTTCGGAGGAACTCCATATTTTGGAATATCATTTCGTATTCCAGATACTTCCCATCATGCTAGATGGATGGCCAAGACAATATCTTGCCTAAAAATATTTATTTTTCGTAATGAATTAAAAATGTCACCATCTCAACAAAATGAGTAATAATCAGCTTTCTTTTAAAGAACTTTGAGAATATGTAAGAATATGTAGATTTGTAATTAATGTAATAACTTAAAAGTTGTTAATGATGCGGCAGAATGAGGTGTAAAATTAATTAGTTATTATATTAATTTAATCAATAAAAATGAAGACCAAAAATAGTTTTTAATTCAGACCATACACGATTACCGTCAAAGATATCCGGATGCTAAAAAAAAGTAACCAAAAAAACTATTTTTAACTTCACGTGTAATTTATGTATATATTTTAATCGTTTGCATAATTGTTAAATTATAGTATTTAACTTGAATTAAATATATATGTATTAATATATATATATATATATATATATATAATGTATCATTATGTATGAAAAATATATCGCTGCATGTTTGTTTTTTATTTTATGTTTAATATACAGGTTAAAATTTTTATAAGAAATTTTATTTAAAAAAATATATTATTCTATACAATTTTCGCCTATCATAAATATTTTAGGCCATAGTTTTATAAATCAAACTGGCATCATTTTTATTAATTTAACCCTCTGGAGGCTCATATTAGGGCTGATCAATTATTACGAAACTACTTGTAATTTATTTATTTAACTATTTGTAATTGTAATTTTATTTTGTTTTTTTATAGTTTCGAATAAATTCCGAGGATAACTGGATTAAATTTATATAAAAAAAAAATAAGGAGCACACTAATATATATGTATTAATATTAAAATACAACTAAAATAATCATTTTTCATATTTTACTGTTTTTAATTGAAATTTTAATTCAATACGTAGTTCAAACTTAGCATTTTTCATCAACTTGCAATATTGAACCAAGGTTATACTTAAATAGTTCACTGATAATTACTGATTACCGTGTTCAGTGCATACAAATGCAATAGCATATGAAACAGCGTTTTAATTTCAAATCATAATTTTAATAAAATATGCAATTTTTGGTGAAAGATTTATGGATATTTTAAATAAAATATATTTTTAGTGACTTCATCGTCATCATAATTCGCTATATGAAAAATAATTTTTAAGACATTATTTATATTGAATTCGAAATGCATTAATTGTAATTTAAAGCATATAAGGTATGTAGATAATATAACTATAAACTATGTATACCAGTTTAAAATGTTTAAATGTTTACTTTTTCATAAGCCATCAATTTTTATTATCAGCTATTATAATAATGATAAAGGGCACAGTACAGAACTTTTTCACACTTTTCACAGAACTCGTGCAGTTATTACTGCACTGAGTGCAAAAAGTTGGTACAGTGCAGTTACGTGGAAAACACTATTAATTAAATAATAATCTTATACATACTATTAAACGTATAGCATATTTTTTATAGCCCGAGTTATCCTATATACAAGTATATATATATAATCCTATGGAAGAAACAATTTTTAATTCCGGGTTTGTTCATTTTATATTTTTACGGAATTTTAACGATATTGTCGAAAATCGTCGACTGTTTTCCGGAGGCTCAGAGTTTTGAGTTCCATTGATTTTGTGCTCAAACGTAATGAAAAATTTCGATAGTTTTTTTGACGCAAAAATATATGAAGATGCAAACCTGAAAATTTTACAAGTTTAAGAAATAAAAAGATGCAATACTGTTAATTTAAATTGAATATTGTAATACATTGCTTAATATAAGGAAAACATTTTTGACAAAATGTATTTCCTTAAAATGACTAAAATACAAATTTTGTAAAAATATTAAGACTTTATAAGATATACTTTTTTAGAATTACATATAATTAACCATAATTGACTATGTCGAAATTATATATTTTGGTACGTGTAAAAAAAACAATGAAGGAATTCAAAAAATTACCAAAAATTCATCAACAAGTTTTGTTAACTGAATAGAATAGCCCTACCCAAAGACAAATTTTGTCAGGTCTGATTGCATTGGCGATTAATTTTTTTAGGTTTATAAATATTAGGGTCTTTAAGAATTTTAACATAGTGATTAAAAGGGAAATTGGTTTATGTTTTGTAGGTGAGTCTCGTTCAATAATAAAATATCTATTTTGAGATTGTTTACTATTTATAGTAGTTAAAAGATGTTTTTAATTAACACCTTAACTATTCCAGTATATGATGTGTATTTTTTTATACGTTTTGTATAATAGAGTTTCTTTTATGTCGGTGAAATTAGAAACATTGAGAATGGTGTTCGTGATAAGTGGGAGCAGTGAGTTTTTTTTGTCCTTCTGGGATAGATGCCTTGATAACAGATGCATATGAGTTTTGGTTCTTAATCGCTGATGCCTGTGAAGATTGGTGCTTGTGAAGACTGCTTAGCTATAGATTTAAGTGTTTAAATATTAACGTTTGGACGACGATTTTTGTTTTGGTTCGAGATAACCATCTAGGTTATACAAGAAGAAAATTAACAGTAGTTAACCATGTGCCCTCTACCTCAGTAACAGCACTTAAGTGGGTTATTCGCCGTTTTAGTTGAGTCTTTGATAATATGTTTGTTGCTACATTTGACGTATCATAAAAAATAGGATCACGGATGGCCAAGAAGTACCCTAATGATTGACAAACAAAACATTGTGAAGGTCTTGATATTTTATATGATTCGAACCTGATTCAAATATAAAAAAGTGATTAGGGATTTAATAATAAAATATTATCTCCTTACTGGCATGATTATTGGGTAGAGTTGTCATATATATAAGTTATTTTCTTCCTTCCTTTAGGAATTATCTAATATGGAGTATTCCAAAACTCTGACATTGCAGTTTTTCTTTGACCCAGTATTCAGAGAGGGAGCTTGGTACACCTCGAAGGAAAACTTTGAAAGATTTCTTCAGAGAAAGAATGGGTGTGAAACTGTACCTTTGAGTTGACCAATGGTTTTTGTAGGCCACGGAAGGTAGTCACCGAGTAAGTCGTAATTTTTTTAATGTTATTTGCTAGTTTGGCAGTAATGTTGACTTCAGAGAATAATGTAAATACTTGTTTGGCGGCTGTTTTCGGCTGGTCAACTATCAAAATAATTGTGGGTGAATTAATTTGAGCCGGGCTATTGAATAGAGCTGGAAATTGAAGTGAACGTGTTAGAAACTAGATGTCGGATCTGGTGTCAATGATCAACAAATCGTCTTTTGAAGTTTTCCTATTGGTGATGTATAAGTGAGGCGTGTTGGTGATATGGAAAGAGATTTTCATGCATTATTATTTTTGCGACTTCTAGTCGATCTTGATGTAGGTGGTGAAGTGGATTTGTATTTTGGAGTGGAGTCCGGGGGTTTGGTACGGCTGATTGGAGTTTAATTGCCTGGTATGTTTAATTTGGTGGCATGGTGCCTAGTTTACGCGGGGATAGGTAGGGAGTAAATTGGATGAACGTATGGGTCTGCTCGTGGTGGGTACCACTTCAACCGCATAGTGTATACGACCTGAGTATAGATCAAACGTCTATATATACGGTAGTTTATACCAAACGATGTAGAAGATTGCTACTTCAGCAAACTGTAACATAAATCATGATGAGTAGCAGATTGATCAACAGCAAATATGTTCGGCTGACTAAAAGAGAGCGGTATTAACGTACGTGTTATCAATACGGGTGCTCACAATGACGATATATGATCCACGAAAGCATGGTTTTTACTTATATATATATATATACCCGATTATCAGGATTTTAGTCCATTCTGATTGATCGTTAATCTTGTTATATAATCTTGAAGATCTGTACTTTCCACTCTGTTTATTTGTTTATTGTTTTTATTGTTATTTAAACGGGCTAAAACCCAATACACGTTGTAAATATAGGTGATACAGATAGATTAGTAATTGATTATAATAAAAAGTATTTAAGTATTTCGTAATATAAATAGTAGAAAAATAATAAAATACAATTACTGATAATATCTAGTTATATAATTATTAAAAGACTCAATACAATTAAAATTAAGAAAATCAATTTGGACATCATTAGCTAATCTAGTGGATCTATTTAAAGGTGCATTTATGATATAGTAGTATCTGTGCAAATGATTGTGAAAAGTATAATTAGACTTAGTTAATCTTCAAGGGACATAAAAATGTATAAAACTAAGCAATTCTGGAGAGTCATTGTAACTATTTACTAATCTAAATAATAATTTCAAATCAAGTATGTTTCTACGGATAACAACGCTACTTATATTTAATGTGTCTAATAACGGCTTATAAAGAGAATGCGGTTGCTGTGGAATATTACATTTGTAGGATATAAAACGAAGCGATTTTGTATTGCTTCGAGACATTGTATATGCATATAGGCTGAAGGCGACGAGATAATAGAATTATATTTAATAATGGAGCGAACTAAAGAATAATATATCGTACTGTTGTATTTCTTATTTTTACTATCATAAATATTCTCTTGCGGTTATCGCCGTCATCGCTTATTGTTATTGTATCGGTACGGTAAGACGCCGTACTCTCTTTGCTATGATAGCTTGGAGCGTTCCGCGTTTACCTAGGCCTTCGGCTTTCACTTTGTCGCATTACACATTTGATTCCAGATATTATAATATGATGAAATATTAGTTGACTAAAAATATGGAATATTTAGAGGCGCTGGAACGATGTTTGAACCACAGAAGCTAATTATTGTTGTCGGACACCTAATGCCGACCGGTATATCGTCGGTTGAAAAGGTGTATTAAATAAATACAACGGTGTATGGACTGTATAAAACAAAACAAATGAGTGTATTGTTTCTTAATACTACTGATAATTTGTGACCATAATATGTTAGTAGGTACCTAATAAATACATACATACATCACTTAGAAAATAATAGTGATAAGACAATGGTATGATCACAGATATCGATAACGGACCTTGGTGTTGAGTTGGCATCACTGGATGACGTCTGGTCCCGGACTTTGTTGTCGGAAAACCCCGTGCGCCGTCGCACAGACCACGCGCTCGATGAATGTCACGATACCTACGGGTGGTAGGTACGGTGGCACCAACCGCGGCGTACACGATCCGGTCACACAGACCGTTAAAATAAACCAAACACAAATGCGTGTAACGGTCGACGCGACACTTTGACGACGACCGGCATAAAATTCGTGATCGCGACCGATCAAACAAACCGATCAAAAAGTTCCCGGTACGCGCGCGTGCGTATTATCACGTAATATGGCGGCTGTTAGAAAACGGACACACCGCTCGTGTGCGAATACAAAAAAACAAAACCTCGTATTCAGCCGCGTAGACTTCACCGCGTCACGGACGACGGTGAATCAACGTGTCGTAGGCTCAAATTCGTATGCCGATACATGCGTAGAATTCCACACGAAACGGAACGCACATCAAACATTAAAACGGACCTAGCGAGAGCCACATAACTTTACCGTAAACAAAAAAAAACCACGCACGTTAACCGGGTGATGACGGACTGACTGTGTGACGCGGACTGTCGCCCGTGGTCACAAAAACACGCACGAACTGCCGACGACGAAGCGGTCGCGTGCGCGACGGAAGGTGGGTGCGTACATGACGATGCCGTTGTCAAAATTTGTACCCAACAATTGTTCTATATAATATTATTAATTATGTCTTTAAACTTCATTGATTAACTCATTTTTTCATCATGCTAAAATAATTTTAGGCGAATTTCAATAAACCCCCAAAATATAAAATAAAAATTATTATTATTATTATTATTAAATATAAAAACAATTCTTAGAATATCTCGATAAACACTTATTTTTATTATTAATGAGTATCATATTACAATACATAAATAATTAGATCCTAAAAAGAGCGTAAAGGATATTCTAGTTTTACAAAATATATGTTTGTTCGTTTTTTAAGGAAAAAAAAACTTCAGACAGGAGTTGTCGAGTATGAGTATTGAAGTAAGAGAGTATTATTGATAGAAAATTCATTTTAGATGTACATTCAAGCGGTCATTTTTCAATTTTCGAAGTCATTTTCATAAACATAAAGAAATACTACGGATTCTAATCTATCATCATCAAAATATAACAAATAATGTGGTCATGGTTATCTATTGATTTATCTTTTTTTTTTCATTATTCATCTACTTATTTTCAATAATTTACATTACAACATGCCGGTTTAACTTGTTGTACTCCCATAAAAAGGCAATTAAATCAATTTAGCATTACTAATTATATATATAAATATATATATATATATATATATATACTCGTATATATCTTACTAATATAACTACGATATATATGTTTACGATTGATGTAGATGTGATAGATCTCTGTGTAGATTAAGTATTTTATTTAAACCTTTCAATAAAAATATATGGTTAATTTTACTTATAAATGAAATTTAATTTAATTAAAAGTTTATTTAAAATTGTATTCCACCTTAAAATGTGAATGTATATAGCATTCTTTTAATGAAATTTATAATTATGTTTCTTTTAATGAAATTATCGATATTTATTATTATTTTTAGTTGAACAAAATAGGGCATTTCTTGCACCTATACAGAGAAATGGTAAATTAATTTTCCTAATTAATTAATAATAATAATTAAATATAAAAATATATATAAATAATTATTATACTAATATATTTGCGGATGGCAAATCCTATTCCGCTATAATGACCCATTTTATATTACACCAAATCTGGTCTTTCGTTTTTCCAATAAAATATTCTTAACCTATTTTTAACGCTATAATTGATCGGACATTATATCCGAAATCCGAACTTGAAAATTAAAGTCTATACTTTTCTAAAGAGCATCATATAAATAAATGGTAGATAGTAAAAATTCTTCAATTTAGAATATCTATGGTAAATTAATACTATTACAGAAAATTATCAATAATGTTCAGTTTAAAAGTCGTTTCTCATTTAGTTATTCGAATTAACTGCAATGTTAGAATTTTATTGACGTTTTAGGAATAAGTATTTAATTTTATTGCATTTAGTGTAGGTTATATGGTAGAGAAAATTTTATAACTTGATTTTAATGGGTTTTCTAAAAATATATTTTCGTCTTGCTGTATTAGATAAAGTTCGTTTATTATAATACTTAACATTCTATATTTTAGTATTATTCACTATATTATAAAGGAAATTATTACTCATAAACCCGATATAAATTAAATAATTTAAAACTATATGACAAATTGATTTAAAAAATGATGATAAATAATTTATACTGTGTTATTTACATATTTTAAGAATATTCACGATTAGAAAGTAAGTTCAAATATTTTATACTTATTTTATGTCTGTTTTAATTAATAATTGTTATGGTATGTAGGAAATTATAAATTTAAATAGTTCAAATTATATCCTACATTATGATTTTAAACATAAAATAATATGCATACTATTTTTGTAACTGATAAAATGTTTAGAGTAAAAATAAACATGCGTAAATGTATAATATATTTAATTATCTTGGGTAGCTTAAAGTAATTTCATTGAATTTTTTTCAGAAAGTCAATTTTATATTTTTTTCAATATTTAGAATGTTTACTCTTCACTTATTTTTTAATACTACATCATAACTCTTCATTGTGAAATAGCAATCATTTATAAACGATACATATTTATAGAATACGTTTTATATATTTGACACGTTATGCTTAGTATTTAAAATTCTATGTATATTTTCCGAGTTATAAGCTTTTGAATTGAAACCGTAACAGAGTGCAAAATTTCTATAATAAATATTAAAAATTTACTCCTTTTATAGGTATTTTTACGACACTTAATAGTTTAAACTAACGTACACTAAGATAAGTGCGGTACTTCAGTTTTCATTTCAAACTATGACCAAATATTTAAATCTTAATAATAATTATTATTAATAACTCATAACAGAATGTCAAAATTATAAAATTAAAAACTGTTATATATTTATTTACATTAGTTCAACAATAATGTGTCGATAGAATATAATTTTGAAATATGATTCTATAAGATATATAAAATCAGTATAAAAATATATTATCATAAAATTCATAATTATCATAAATTCAATCATAATCATTAAAAATAAAACATAATTTTCATTTTAATAAATTATGTAACAATTATAAGAACAGATCGATGAGTTATTATGAATTTTAGTCTAGTTTTAAGAAGTTCAACTTGAATAATATGAATAATATATTATTAAATTTTTTAATTATTATTGACATTAAAGAAATTATAGTTCATTAAGTATAAGGACTTTTGTATCGATAACAAGCATAGAAGTAACTTGCGTTTTTTTATTGAGAAGGGGGTTCCTAATCGCCTCCTTAAAAAAAGAAACTGTGTCTATGCGCAACGTAAATATTCTTCCTATTTTATATTATCTATATTATAATCTCTTTATAAATCATGAAAAACAGAATAACTTCAAATTCTATACAAACATCAAATGTGTGTATAGTATATAGCAAATATCCAATTTTTAATTAGGAGGTACCTAAATACAAAATAAGTAATTTAGGATATGTAAGCATTAATGAAAACTATATTTACCCAAAAATATTGTTATGAATCAGAAAAAATTAATGCCCGAGACTTAAGACTTGCTAAAATATTTATGAGATAAAATAAAAAAATAGTATTACAGATATAAATATGGTAACGTGTCATTATTGTGTGTTATAAAGTACTTATTTATTAACACTAAAACAAAATTATTATTTAATAGTACATACTATAATAAATATAGATCTCATACACTTCTATAAATTAATATTTGGTATTTTTAGGCTTGACTAAAATATACAAACATTGTATCTGTATTGATGGTAAATATTAAAATTTAATATTATAAATTCATTAAATTTACTGAAGTCGATTGTTTCTTCCTTAAGAGGACGTCGCAATTTTCTGTCTATGTTTATTTAATGGGCAATATAGTAAAATTACTCTACGCAAAACAAACAATGTGGTGTCTACGTTAAAATCAAAGTTAAAACACCTATTACCAATTTTATGAAGGAGAATATTTTACAAAAAAGATTTGATATTTTCTAGAAAATATTCTCCTTTTTAAAATTGGTGTTTTAACTCTGATTTTAACGTGGACACTGCACTTATTGTTTTGCGTATTGTAATTTTGCTATATTGCCCATTAGATAGATGGAGACAGCGAATGCGGGTGCGGGTGCTCTTAACTCCGTTCTTGACGACTTTTAATATGCGCATTATATTTTATCAAACATATAATTTGGTGTTCCTACTCATCACCACATTCCTTCGCACTCCACATCTCACAGTCAAATCACCTACTTCACCAAATACTGAATATTGTAAATTATAGCAACTATTTAGTAGAAATACCGTTTCTCTTTTGGCCTATGATTAATTAATCAATTTAAATATGATTTAATCTTATGATATGTCGCTTTTTATGTGGTGTATCGTTTAATAAATTTACACAATTAATATTAATATTAATTCAACGATTATTAGAATTGTCACATAATACAATATAGATTATAGAAAAATATGTTGAAGTCAATATTCGAATAAAGTTAACGAATATATTCGTAGTGCGATTCTAACCATTATCGTTACCCTAGGTCAACCCATTAACAACATTAAAGAAGGAAAGGGTTTCCTTCAAATAATATTCTATTTTAGATGGCAGTGAATTTAAGATAACTATACTATTATAGACATTTATAATAGATAGAATAATAAATATAAATTATATATTTTTTTGTTGTAGAGAAAGAATATAATGCGGACCAATTTTGCGACCATGTAGTCGGAAATACATTGGATTGTGCTCATTGGAATACTTCATAAGTTATTCAATTTACTTTAAAAATATAATTATTTCATTTTTTTTTTTGCACGTAAAGATAATTCAATAATATGTTATTATTATGTTATTATGTCATTTTTATTGCGCACTTTCATACCTACCTAATTCTTATATTCAAAATCAATTGTTTTTAAATTCTAATTTTTTTCATCAAATAATTAAAAGCAAAATAATAATTGTATCTCTTTATATTATATGAAAACTCTATTATGATTTATAACTTTTAATTTTTATACAACTATCCTTAATTATGGCTATAAAAATATTTTTTTTATTTTATATACATAAGTATTTTTGTATTTTAAATTCTGAAAGGAGCGAGAATGCTATATTGATTTTACATTAATGTTTTTTTTTAACATTTGATATTTATTGATTTATTATTTTTAATTTTTGTAACTTGATACATTTTTTGATGGAACGTGGTTTGAAGTAACGGAATTGCTCTTCTGATTTTGTGGCAGCAATGGATATTGAAGGATTAATGAATATATTTTGACGGATTAAAATAATACAATACAAAATTTTAGTTGATATGATAAGATTATTAATAATAGTTTTATTAGCCAATATAAATACACAAACGACATAAATACACACAAACGTGGTCGCGGGAAACATAACTTATACAATATTTTGTGAGATCTTTTTTCATTCGTAATATAAACTTGTTTCCATTTCATGTTGTTTCTAATGGGCCTATTATATTTAAAAAAACTTTTTCAAAAAGTTTCTTTGCCATTGTGATAATCACCATCGTTTATCTAATCGCTCTGTTAGAACTTTTGATACATTGACATGATTGACAAGCTGATATATATTCTTGTACATCATTTTTCATTCCTTTCCATTGATTGTTTCGTTCGATTATTTTAATACGCCTTCGTGTCCACCAATAGAGCATCAGAAAATTCTTCAATTAACTTAATTCTTTTCTTTTTCTGAATATTTGATGTTAACGTACACAATTAATCTGATTTTTTTGTTTTAAATATATATCTGATAATAGATCGTAGTTCTTCCCATTCTAATTTTTCAAGACCACTATTAATTTTATGTACTCCCGATTTTTTCTATGTAATTTTCCCCACAAAATGTTCAAATATTGATTGGTTATGGATTTAAAGAGTGTTTCTGTGGTAGATTTTTGTTGACAACATTCTTTTGTAATTATATATTATATATGTTTTTTGTTGTGCTAAATGTGTGCTATCTCTGTGATTTTTTTATTTTATTTTTTTCAATGACTCTTTTTCAATTTGACCAAATTTTCTTTTAAATTCGAGTGCTATTTCTTAAAGAAATTTCAAGATTTTTGGAGATACAGTGTATTCAGGTACTTCAAATAAATTACCTTATATAGACTATAGACTATAGATACTATAGACTCTGATGACTTGTGAATTTGTTATTATTATGTTTCGTACATTTCCGACGAATTCCTGATCTTTGCCTTATACTCTTCTGGATCTACTTCTACATTAATTTATGATATTCGGCTTGGTGCATCTGAATTTATATTTAATGTACCAAGCTCATAAATTATATATTATAGTCATACAGTTCTAATTGTAGTGAGTTTGACTCCCGGATCTTTGACCTCAAACAACCAAGACAAGCGTTTATTAAATTTACAACCATAAAATTATTGTCCGAAATATTTTACAACACAAATAATTACTAATAATTCCTTTTTTGTTGTATTATAGATAGTCTTCACTTTTATTAACGTACGGGATATATAAGAGATCGGTAAATCTGTCCCGATTACTCCCTGTGATGATGTGGCTTATGGCTCCAATCATGATGTTATTTGTGTCTGTGGTAATATTAATCGGTTGAGAGAAATCTGGATATTGGAGTAACGATTTATTCGTCACTAATCTTTTAGAATGTCTTAAATGCATCTCAACATTTATCGGACCAATTATAAGAATGATATTTTTTAAAAAAAATTGTATATGGTTTTGCGATTTGCTAAAGTATTTTGTAAATTGTCTGTAGTATTCTATTAATCCTAGAAACAATTTTACTTATTTTGCATTAGATGGGATAGGATAATTAATGACGCAGATGATTTTTTCTGGGTCAGGTTTTACGCCATTTTGCGTTATAAAGTGTCCTAAATACTTAACTTCGTGTCCTAGGAACTCGAATTTTGGATGTTTTTACGTGTAGACGTAATGCTGCGTACCATTTAATCCAATTAATAGTAATTAATTCATCAATTAAATGTTCTATGATAAATAAACGTTTATAGTATTTCTCTGATATTCTCAAATCAAATGAAAATATTTATTAATCGACTTATAGCCGCTAGAGCACAATACTGCGCCTGTTCAATATGGGCATAGACATTGATATAGATGAATCACAATAAAGAATTACAATATCCTGGTATTACCACTTACCTATTGTGTTATTATATCACAATATATACGTACTATCATTATTTTAGACATGAAGATCGAATGTGTGCTGCAATAAGTTTGAACAGATATGTACTGCATTAAGAAAAAAGAGCATGGAAGGAAATCTATCCACCATATCCCCCCCCCCCATGAGTATGCACGTGTGTTCTCTATCTCCATAGTAACCAAATCAACTATTTCCTCGTAACTTTGTCTTAAAACTATTATAAAATTAATCATATCTATATTTTTTAATCAAATCTACACTAATAATTATGATCTATTATTATATAATTCAATATTATGTATTACACAAGTTTAATGTAATAGTATATTACGTCCGTATAATTCCTATATATATAATTTAACCAGCTATATAACGTATATTTGTAAATATATCAATTATAAATATTTATTTAGAAAATTAAAGGGATATTTAATATTTTACACGTATTTCTCAACATGTACCGAACCGGTACAACTGTACCGAAACATGGTATTTAACGGTAAAGTGTAACGATTTTTAACCTGATCGAACCAAAAAAAAATCAAAAAACTATTACTGAAATCCCTTCAAATTAAAAAATATATATTTTTCCTTTCACATTGACTACAGAAAAGAACTCGTTAATTTCAACCCAATTGGTTCGGCCAGAAAGGATTTTAAAATAGATCTCTCGGAAAAGATTTTTTGTAGAATGGGCTACATACTACTTGCATCCCGAAAAAAGGTAGACTAAGCAGGTAGTAAATTGGATAGCTGACTTTCGTCCCGTTAGTGAAACGCAAGTTGATTATAGCATTATAATCGATGTTATGGCATGTACACAACTAAATCCGTTATAAAAAATCCATAAGTATATTTTTTTATTTTTATGGCTTTTTATTGTAATTATTATATATCGTATACATGTTTAATCAATTTTATATTTATATTTATTAATAAATTATTAAGTAGACGTACACTGGTATTTGTAATAGTTTGTGACTGTTGATTGTTAACATTGATCAGTAACATTTTAATATGAAACCATAATTTGTTGTTATTTAAAAAGTTGTTTTTTTTTATAAATGAAAAAATAATTAAATATTATTTCGTTCTTTATTTGTTCTTTGCTTTTTTAAACCGGTTTTTTAACGTTCAGTCATCGCGGCATGTTAACTACTTATATGTTGTTGATTCCTATATTCCTGATAGAAATCGTATAATAATTAAATATTCTCGTTTTAAATACTTTTTTACTTTACGTTTTATGGATTTCCGAAAAATCGTAGCTCATTAATATTGGTACCAAATAAAAGAAGAGACCTTTTTCTAACTTTTGACCTAGTGTTTTTCTTATAAGTATTTTACAATTTTATCAGCTTATGAAAATTACAATTTTAAAATTGAAGTACAATTGCTCTCTTGAAATGTAGTAAATATTGTAAATTTTTTATTGATGTAAAAATTATTTATCTGCGGTTAATCTAGCCGATATAATACTTGAAGTACTCGAAGTATGTTGCGGACAATTTTTTGTGGAGTGGTGTACTCTTAATTTAGATACATTTGTATAAAGTTAAAATATTAATTTTTCAAAAAAAAGTAAGCAATTAAGTTAGAAATCAATTTTAAAAAATTTAACACGTTAAGTAACTTAATAAAAATTAACATAACATTATAATTTTTCAGTAATAGCTCGTGGGCTTTGAAAGTCGGAGGGCGATTAAAAATTATTAATTTTTGAAAATCATAGAATACAATAATAATTATGTACCTACCAATTTAAAAGGTATTTATTAAATTTAAATTAATACCATATAATAAAAATTATAAAATAATTTTAAAAATTCTTATACGTTTTATACTCAAAATTTAAGCGTCTATCTTTCATTTTACTAAACAGGTTTTCCAAGTTTTTTTCAATTTTTTGTTAATATGATACTGAATTTTTATCTACTGTACTGTAATAATATAATAAATTAAATAAATAGGTAATAAAGAAATATATAAATGTGCACGAATACACGTTAATTTATGGTCCACACGTACGTCAGGCGATTATTTGTATGGCTCCGGCAGCCGTATTATTACCGAATTCCCCCTCCCATGTTTTTGTATTTTGAGCGTATAGTATATAACGCGCGATTTACAACACGAGTTATACACCGAGCGCTGTTGGATACTCAATAATCGCGCAGACGTATAATAGATACTTACTACAGCCGTGCTATTATATATATACATATATATTTTTAAACTCCAATTACTTCGTAGTGGTTTTATAATAATGGAAAACGATTTTTACTTTCGATAACAATACTTTGAAAATGTATTACAATGTAAATATAAATAATTGTTAATATTTAAATCAATATTTATCTAACTTGTTAATGAGTAATTTGTTAGGTACAATTTTAGAGCGGGGCGATCGCCTCGTCGCCTTACACACGAGCCACCACTGTAATTTTTAACTCGTTAATGTCCAGTATTGGTAATGTATATATACCTGTACACTGAAAATGTCAAGTATTTCTAAAACCATTATTATTCGATTTAGGAGAATACAACCATTATCGATTTTGATGAGTACCTACGTATATATTTCTTTTTCTATATCTTGTGGGTAATTTTTCCTTACTCATTTATCGACAATTTGAACAATAACATCTTTTATCGAAGAATTTGATTATCATATATAATATATATATTATGTATTATTACAAACGAAGGTTTGGGTAATGATTTGAGTATTTTTGCTCCAATCACAACTTAAGATTGATAAATAAGAATTTTTGTATTCAAAATAACATGTAAAAATAATTGTGTATATTGATATAAATTATTTTCAAAAAATTAACGTTTCAATTGAATCCAAAAAATTAAAATACCTTCAAACTCTTGTTTTGGATAAATAATTTTGTATCAATATATTGTTCTTCACTTTGTAAAATGGATGTAAAGTGGATTATGAATAAAATATTAAAAAGTAGTTTGTCTGAATATTATAAATCATAATACAATATATAGGTGTTTATTCAAATGGTGCGCAAAAACATTTTTTAACAAATTTTCAGAAAATTTTTCATACACTTTTTTCAGTATTTTCTCAATCCAACATATTTTATAATTCGCTTTTAAGTTTTTGACAAAGTTGTAAAGAATATTCAAGAAATCTTTATATTTTATACTTTAAACAATCGTAGATTTATCATGGCTTTTATTAAAATGTATGCAATTCTAATTCCGACGTCTATATTTGTTATTTTCAATACGACAATACTAGGTGAGAATAATTATTAATTTACATCTAATTGAAGTAATTAAATGTCTGACACAGTAAAATCAGTCTAAAATAAATTTATACATATCTCTCTCCAATACCAAAAACCAATATATGTAATTTTTTATTCCCATATATTTTTATCCATAATTTTGTGCCTAAATTTGTATGATTGAAGGCACACACATACCAGTCTCACATTTCCGACGCCCTTTTTTGGTTCTTTATATATACACAGCGTGTTCAAAAAATATGGATCATTGTAGATTTCTCCCACTCTAGTATATTCTTTTGAATTCTGATTTTCGTATATTTATTTAGATTACCATACTTATATTTGAAGAGTCTTTTAAATATTTATTCCCCCCCCCCCTTAAATTATGAAATAAACGCATCAACTTTTGATTTTTAAATAAAAATCCCTATTTTTTTTTTAGTATTCATTTAGATTTAAAAAAAAAAATTATAGTGTTTAAAATTTTAATTTCGAATGTGCCATTTTTCCAAAAAATCGAAAAAAAATGGGAACAGGAGACGCTTTTTGTTGTACTATTACACTTGCATGAGTATTAGTTATTGATAATAACCCGACCGACAACATCGACTGAATTATTGAATAGATAAAATGACATATTATACGCTGGTATACAAGACGTGTTATAAGTGTATGACTCGTGTATAGGACGTAATCTAATATCATTGAAACCATTTTAATCAACAATACACGTTATCAATATCAAAATTTAGAATTTTTGTATATTTAATTTATAATTAAGAAAAATTAATTTAATTTTGTTTTATTCTAGTTCTGTATAATTTCAAAACTAATGTTTATTTTTTTATTAATACATTATATGCACCAATATTTAGGTACATATATTATATGTATATTGAAATATAAACAACGCCAACTCTAACAGCAAAAATATGCAACTAAAAATTACTAAGTACAAATTAATTTAAATGCGTAATTTTGTATTTTTTGTTTAAATAATACTTTTAAATTAATTATTAAATTATTTAAGTTTACTTAAAGTTTAATCATATTTTTTCTCTTTCAAAGTTAATTTAAATAACGAGTCATTATAAAATTTGAATAATTACATTAAGTAATAAAGCCGAACTAAACTTTACATTTAGGGTAATACATAAAGATAAGTAATGTAGGTACTTTTAGAATGGAAAATTATGTTTTATTGATGCGGATAAGTATGTGTTTCTTTAACTTTTATATTTATATTTTTTTTCAAATTAATATTTTTTTCTGTCCTAAATGCTTAAACACAAATGTATATAGTTGCATGTGTTGCTGTTAGAATCATGACATCTACAAATATGCATAGTAACTACAATGATCCATATTCGGGTATACCTAATCTAAATATATTTGTCAACAATGGATCGTCATAATCACTAATAATGAATTCTAACTTCAAAATTAATAACAAACACATTTTTGTCAAATGCAAACATTACAATTAACATTTATTTTTGAATTGAAAAAATATACATGTTTCTTTCAATATTTAATGAAAACATTATTGAATTAAAAATGTATTAATAATAATATTATTTATTTGATAATTATATAAACAAATTTAAAATAATTTATTTAATTTTATTTCTTATATGTGCAAATTGGCAAAATAGGTACATTTATTTTAATAAGCTTCAAAAAAAAAAAAAAAAAATGTTTTTTTATAATATAGGTACACTAAAAATACATTATCTGAAGAACTATTAATTATTTTAATGTTAATGAGTAGTGAACATGCACCAATTCCAAAATGTAACTTTATATGTGTATACAACATAAATTATATTAATACAGATTTCACAAATAATTTATTCATTTATCTTATGGAAAGTTGTAAAGTTAAGATGTAGTTTTGAAAAAATGGCATAAGTTTTGGATAATCAATATTTTGTCTAAAAAATGTATGAGTATACCATATTAGCATTTCATTGCCAATCTGCACCTGTTTATAACGTTAATAACGCCTTAGATTATACCCAGCTAAATACAAAAGTCAGAATTCTTAATAATTAATTAGTTGTAGTTCACAGATAGATTGTACATTTAAATCGCATTAATCTAATATAAATTCTTCAATGCACTTGAATATCCACATCACAGATGACTAGGTAAATTTAAATATTAATTTGGAGAATATTTGATTTTAAACTGATGTAGTAAGTAAAATGTCAAATGTGTTTCTTATAATTAATTAATAGTTTGTACCAAATAATTGTAGTTTTTTTTTAATATGACTTTTTTGTATTGTAAAATTATTTTTTTTATTATTTTCTTTTTTATCCAATACATAAATATGGTATTTTAATTTTTTTTTTTTTTTTCAATTATAGTCTTGAAATTAACTTGAAAAAATGTTGTAATTTTATAAATACAAAACAATTTGTTTGTTGATAAATAAGAGAACAATAATTATTATTCAAGAATGATTTTACAAATTTCATCATTTATTCTTTTTAATTGATAATATTGTTTTAAATATTAATTTTGATAACCAAATAATCATCTATCATAACAAATTTTCTAGGCAGTCAATAAAATTATTAATTTACATTTTTTTTTTCATCCACCATTATTTGGTTAGTTTACAATATGATATAATTATAAATTAACTATCTACTAAAACACATTTTCTAAGCAGTCATTAAAATATATTCAGTTACAATTTTTTTTTTTTTTTTTTTTTTTGGCGTTTTACAATATTTTATTTTATTCTCTATTTTTCATTTTGACCATTTTTTGCATGATGCTACGAATTCATGTATCATGTTAAATTGAGATATTTACATGTTTCTTACTTTTCTTGTTAGTTTTTGTTTGTTTCTCAATTGCACATTCTATTATACTGTGCAGTGGCGTATATACGATATTTTTCTGGGGGCGGGGGCTTGGAAGTTTTGTAAATAAAAAAATATTGCAAAATTAGTTTTTCATTATAGTAGCATGTTACGAGTATTATAATAATATGAAAATATTAATAATTTAAAAACTACAAATATATATTACAAAATAAAATATGTTCGTCGTTTTGTGAAGGCTAGTTCATCTAGAACCTCGTCAAATGTAATGGGTATTGAATGGTGAATTGACAACATTGCTAACTCATTTAATCTTTTCTGAAAAAAAATTAATATATTCAGTTATTAGTAAATGTTTAATTGAGTTAAGAATATTTATAACCAAAACTTACCTGGAACATAGTATTACGGAGATGTAATATGTTTTAATTTTTTGTAATAATTAAAAAGACCTCTCAGCTGTTGCAGTGGAAACTGGTAATGTTGACAATATTTTCAGTAATTTGAAGGTGTTTGGATATATATCATTGCAAATACTTAAAACATCCATATTGTCGGTGAATTATACATTTTACGTCGTCATAATTTTAATTCAGAAACTAAAATATCTTTATCATCATTTTCAAAATTATTTTGATAAAATTCAACCAAAGCACAAAATTCTTCTTCATCTTGTTGACTTTTTTCAGGTACAGTAGAGAATAAAGTCTGAAATCCTTTTAGAATTTTCCTATGATCAATAAATCTAAATTTAATTTCTGTAATTAATGAATCTAGATATGGAATAAATATTGTGATTCTAAAATATTGTTCAGGTGTATCAAGGTTAGGGTTATCTTTATAAGCTCGTTTACGTAGTAGCTCAGAAAGAGACATATTCAAATTCAATTTTTGAGCTCACTTCAACGATTTATTGTAAATCTTTTTAAAATTTTCATCAGCATTGGATCTTATATTTTGCAATTCAATTAATGTATCATTTGGTAATCCTACCGTTTCTCTTAAATCAATATTTATCTTTTGAAAATTTTTTGATAATGGTAATCTGATTAAAAAATCTTAGATATAATAAAAAGTGATAAAATAAAGTCATTTTGTAAAATTGAATCTTATAAATACAATGCTTGACTTAATGCAGTATCAGCATCGTATCAGTCACTAATAATATTTAATGAATCAATTATACATTCAATAAATTCAATAAAATCACCAACAGAAGGGAATCTTTCGATCCATCTAGTAGCACAGCTACGTTTTAATGTTTTTACAATTGTAAGTCCTTCAAAATCTTCTATCGTCTCTGATAATACATGTTTACGTTTAGGATAAATAAAAAATCTCTAGTTTTTTCAATTGTGCTTGAGCATTTTTTTTATTGGTTTAATGCTACAAGACTTGGTGACCGCTAAGTTTAAAATATGTGTTGAATAATGGACATAAGTTACCATAAGTTATAATTTACTTATGTGTGTTCTAACACCATTGAATTTCCCAGACATGGCTGCAGCACCATTATAAACCTGACCACGTGATAACAAGTGCCAAATCATTTTGCACAAAACTAGATATTGATTTTGATAATGATTTTAATCAACATCATAGAAAAAGAATAAAACCAAAAAAAATTGATCCAAATCCACTATCACAAGCACAGTTTACTTTTGAAGAGTTTTACAGAATTGAATTTACAAACGTTTATGATACATTAATTAATTTATCAACAGAAAATTTAAAATCTTGTATGGTTTCGATTCAACCAATTTTTAAAATTTTATCAATTCCAATAAATTCTGAAATAACTGTAAAAGACGTAAAAAAAGCATTTGACTTATTTCCAAAAAATTGTACGATGTCAAGTGTAACAGACTTTGATAGTGCATTATGTGAAATAAATATATTACGGCTTCAAACAGAAAGTGCTAAATCATTAGCTGAAGTAATGGATGTAGCTAATAAACTAAAAGGCATAATTCCCATGGCTAATGAACTTTGCTGCTTAGCACTTACATCACCAGTTACCACTTCTTCAAATGAACGTTGTTTTATTAAATTGAAAATAATTAAAAATCATTTACGAACAACAATGAACAGTACCAGATTAAATAATTTAATTATACTTAATTCGGAAAAAGATATTTTAAACAATATTCAAATTGATACTGTTATTCAAAACTGGGCATCATTAAAAGATAGGCGTATTTCTTTTTAATGTTAAAATATTTATCTATTTTTTTTTAAATAGTTAAAAATAATGAAAAATAATTTTTATATACCTAATGTTGTGTTTTATTATTAAGTACTATCTATAATAAAATATTTTGTAAATAAATTATGTTTTCATCATTTATTTCTCACATATAAACAATAATAGGTATGCATGTTACATTTTTTTTAAATATGAGGTTAACGCAAGTTCCTGGTGTTTCATAAATAATAGTAATTATATAACAATAATAGTAATTATAACAGTATAACAATATTGTTATAAAACTTTAATATTACAAAATATATTTTTAAAGATGGAAAGAGGAAAATATAATACATATATACATTAATCTTTTACGATGTATATAGTATGTATGTATAGTTTGAATACCCACAGGTCATAGCATACATTAGAGTCTACTAAATATTAACTAGTGTGTATATTATACATGAGTACTGAAATTAACAATGTCTATAATTATGGAGACCATAAATATAAAACTAAAAAAAAGTACAAAATTATCATTTGGTTAAATGTAAAATGTACTGATATCTTTTTGTTTTAGTTTTTAAATGTTTTACCTATAGAATATTATAACATATAATATATAACATCTACTACAAGGTACAAAATAAACATAATAATTTAATTGTAATATATTTTTATTAAATTTAAAATAAAAGGTAAAAAGTTTAAATATGTAAATGCATTAATAGAATGTGTAATTTAAGTGTTTTACTTTCATTAACGGTGAACGGTGTTAAAAAATACAAAAAATTTCTTTATTTAAATAGAAAAATATATTACAAATATAGGTATATATTACAAATTGTTGCGCTAATGCAGGTCCTACGAGTATGGCGGTTGCCTGCACCGACTCGCGGATGAATATGGAAATTAAATGGGGAACGGAACAACTAAGGAGGCAAAATAATTACAATACAATGTCATGAGATATGCCGCAATGGCAGGCACATTAATATAATAAAGAAATAAACCATAATAGTGATTAATTCTATCAGAGTAAATGTACGCGCAGCCTTAACCTAAACACATACATATAATAATAACGATAACAAATAAAAATTGATACCGGATGACTGATAACGATACGGAGATGGGTGGGACCTTGAAATTAGACAGCACACCTTGTATCCCGGTGGAGGTAAACGGGCACACGACGTTTGTTGGTTATGGCCACACTATTGGCGCGAAACGTCTGGAACCCAAAAGACCAGACTCAAGGTCAAATATCACGCCCAACAATGAACGTTGCACCGGCAATCCAATAAACTCATAAACGGCGGAGACAGCACACACGTAAAGGTAACAACGCCGATATACCGGACCACGGTACAGACGAAAGGTAGGTACCCCGAACTCGTAAACGGCGCACGCGAAATATGGATCACGATCCGCTGGCGCTCAGGCACACGAATCGGAATCGTAAACCGACTAAAAACGTCAAAAATCAACCGGTCGGACACGATACAAAAAAAGACAACCACGAGGTTTTTGTTCCGCACGTAGCAAACATTCGGTCACGAGAGGACGAAACGCACGCACACCCATACAATACGTGTACGGACGGACAACTGCCCACCGCGCGCCTGTCACCAAAGGCCGGCCCGTAGCACTCGTTAACCCGGAAGAGGGAGAAAAATGTTCGAGATCATTCAACGCGTTGAGCGCACTCTCCCGACCGGTTCACTGGGGTAACGAGGGAAAACGGCGGCAAATTTGAATTGGCGCGGCTCGAACATCCTCCCCCCCATGGGAAGCACAGCTTCACATTGTCCGTGACGAAGTAGACTGGCGTAAGGAAGATGACGGACCACTCAATCACCAGTATCGTGTCTCAATCATCTTACAAAAATGACCTAGTCTAACATAATCCACACAAAGTACAAACATTAATTAATCAAACAGTAAGACTACAAGTATAATTACATATATATATAAAAAATAAGACAATAGACAAAACTAAATGGAATAAATAAAATAAAATGGGGTTTTAAGATGGATGCGAACACAAGACGCAAATGGGAAAGCGAATCGTCGAAAACTGAAGCACCCGATGTCTTATTTTTAATGGATTTTTTAAAATCCCGGTTTAAAATTTTGGAAGCCATAGAGTCGGTAAAATACTTCAATACCCAGACGTATAAAGACACACCCAAATTTAAAAAATTAAACGATAAGTCCTCTGCATTTACTACTAGTGGAACTTTAAAGTGCTATAATTGTAATGGTGCACATTCTATTTACAAATGTTCCAAGTTTCTGGCATTATCTATATATGAGCGAATAAATAAGATAAGCGACTTGAAATTATGCAAAATATGTTTAAGAAGTCATGAAGGTGAGAAATGTACTTCACGTCGTTGTCCAAAGTGCGCTTGTGCGCTTGACCACATAATGGTTTATTACATTTACCGCGATTCAATAATGATAATCAAACAAGTAATAGTAATAGTAATAGTAATAGTAATAGTAATAGTATGAGTCGACTCAATACTACAGCCGCGGCCGGTGTAAATAATATGAATGCGGATAACGATACAAGTGATAGTTCCCCGCCCGTATCAATCAATGCACACGCGTATTGCGAAAATAAACTAGGTCAGGTATTATTGTCAACAGCCGAAATAATCGCATATGATTATCATCGTAAACCGGTTTTATGCCGTGTTTTACTGGATAATGGTTCACAGCATAATTTTATCACGGAGTCAATGACCCGACGTTTAAATTTAAAACGAATAAAGACGTCATGTTCGGTAATAGGTATTAATGAAGCATCTCATACATCATCGTATAAAGTATCGATTAATATTAAATCGTGTATTTCCGATTATTCGTTAAATCTAGAATTTTTTGCGCTGCAAAAGTTAACAAGTAAATTACCTCTAAATGAATTAAAAATTCCAGTGGACATACGATTAGCAGACCCGTCATTCAATAGACCTAAATCAATCGATATGATTTTAGGCGCCGAAATATATTTTGATTTACTTACTAAAGAGCAGATACAACCTATTCCTCGTGGTCCTATCTTGCAGAATACTCGTTTAGGCTGGGTAATAGCGGGACCAATTCCATTGTCAAATATACAGAGTGGAATATCGAGTGTATCATTATTCACAAGCGTATCGTCTGAAATAGCAAATTTGGAAAAACAAATGGCAGAATTTTGGCGTCTAGAAGAGATAAAGGATGATGAGGTATACACAGTGGAAAAAAAATGTGTAAACAGCATTTTGAGCTAAACGTAAAACGTGATGAGGATGGACGTTTTACTGTAGTGTTACCTTTTCGAGATACTGTGAAATTAGGAAAATCATACGATGTAGCTCTTCGTAGATTTTTATTTTTGGAAAGACATTTTCAATTCGATATTAATCTCAAGGAGGAATACGTTAAATTTATGAACGAATATATATCGCTCGGACACATGGAACTTGCGCAGCACACAGTACCAGAAAATCGCTGCTATTATTTACCACACAATGCCGTGCGCAAAGAAAGTAGTTACAGTACCAAATTACGGGTAGTATTTGACGCATCCGCGAAAACGAATACGAATGTAAGTCTAAATGATGTACTGTTAAAGGGTCCTTGTATACAGGAGGAATTGGTATCCATAATGAAGCGATTCCGCACGCACAAATACGTAATTACGGTTGACATAAAAAAAATGTATAGGCAAATTTGGGTATCGGAAAGTCAGCGCGGATACCAACGCATTTGTGGCGCGAAAATCCACACAAGCCACTTAATATTTATCGTCTTAAAACTGTCACGTACGGCGTAATTACTGCATCATATTTGGCCATGGCTTGTTTAAGAAGGTTGTCGAAGAAGAATCGTCAAATTTTACAGAGGCATGCCAGACACTAAGTCGTGATTTTTACGTAGATGATTTCCTCGGAGGAGCAGCTTCAAAACAAGATGCGTTGAAACTACGTGATGACCTAATTATCATTCTTAAAAATGCTGGTCTAGAATTATGCAAATGGTCAAGCAACGATCCCGAATTATTAATTGATGTGGAAGCATTACGGGATCGAAACAATGAACAGGATTTGAGTTCCGTCGAAAATATTACAAAGATTTTAGGTCTTTATTGGAATCGGGAAAACGATGCTTATCAGTATAAGGTTTTACCTTACAATAAACAAGCTAGAAATACAAAACGAGTAATACTGTCCGAAATCGCGTCAATATTCGACCCATTGGGTCTGATAAGCCCGGTAGTTATTCGTTTCAAAATTATTATGCAAAAATTGTGGCAGCTACATATTGACTGGGACACGACACTACCATTCGAAATTGAAAACGAATGGCAAAAGTGCCGTGCAAATTTGATACATTTGAACTCATTAGTAATTAAGCGCTCACTTATAGGCAATGGTGATATTATTGATATAGAATTACACGGTTTCGCGGACGCATCTCTGACTTCATACGGTGCGTGTCTATATCTTCGCGTAAGAAATACGAACGGTGAAATCACTACAAATTTAATTTGTTCAAAATCACGAGTTGCGCCATTAAAAACAGTTTCACTACCGCGTCTAGAGTTATTGGCCGCCGTTTTATTGACACGACTTTCAGTTAAATACGCGTCAAGTTTACGCCTACCCATTGAACGCAAATATTATTGGTCCGACTCCACTATAGTTTTGTCATGGATTTCATCGGAATCGTCAAGGTGGAAAACGTTTGTCGCGCACAGGATTGGTGAAATACACGAAAGTACTTCCATATCTCAATGGCGTCACGTCAGCACCAAGGACAACCCCGCTGATATCGTTTCGCGCGGCTGCTGTCCTACGCAAATTAATAATTTGGATTTGTGGTGGAAGGGACCGCAGTGGCTGGCTAAAGATTTTTTAGATTGGCCGAATTCAAAAAATAATGTTTGTCAAGGTGATGAATTTTTAATGGAAGAAAGAACAGTATCACACGTAATATCCACGACGAGATACGATTTTTCCATTCTAGAAAAATATTCCTCACTAACAAAACTAACACGTGTTGTTGCATATTGCCGACGGTTTGCACATAACGCTTCCAAAAACGAAAAGCTAGTCGGGACATTACGTGTAAGTGAAATGGAAGAAGCGACACTTAGTATTATTAAGCTAGTTCAAGCCAGTAGTTTCGAGCGTGAAATTTTGGACCTGCAAAAATCGAATCAAGTACACCCTAAAAGTAAATTATTACGTCTTCGTCCATTTTTGGATAAAAATAATCTGATCAGGGTGGGCGGTCGGTTAGAAAATGCGTCTACTATAGAGGAATCCCAACGGCATCCGATTATTTTGCCGGCGCAAAGTGAATTTACTAGATTAATATTCAGATACGAGCATGAAAGGTTAATGCATGGTGGTCCACAGGCTATGTTATCTTCCATTCGTCTCAAATACTGGCCGCTCAATGGTCGAAATATTGCACGTGACATTGTACATCGTTGTATACAATGTTTTAAATACAGACCAGCAGTCACGCAACCCATCATGGGCGACTTACCCAAGGCGCGTGTACAGCCAGAAAGGGCGTTTAAAAAGACAGGCGTTGATTTCGCGGGTCCCTTTTATATCAAGACCAGCTTACGTCGAAATGCGCCTCTAAATAAAGCCTATGCTTGTCTGTTCGTATGCTTTACTACCAAGGCGGTGCATATAGAGTTGGTAGGAGATTTGACTACTCAAGCATTTATAAAAGCATTACAAAGGTTTTGCGATAGGCGTGGTCTCTGCACAGATATATATTCCGATAATGCGACAAACTTTGTTGGCGCCAATCGTATGTTGCAGGAGTTAAGAAATCTTTTTCAATCTACTGAACATCAAGAACGTGTCCAAGATACACTAATAAAATCTAGTATTCAATGGCATTTCATACCACCCAGGTCCCCGCATTTTGGTGGACTTTGGGAAGCCGCCGTGAAATCGCTGAAATCACATCTCTATCGAACGTTAGGTAATGCTTCATTGACCTTTGAAGAATTAAATACGGTGTTAATACGTGTAGAAGCAATTTTAAACTCCCGTCCTTTAACCCCTCTATCCTCACATCCATCCGATCTATCTGTTCTCACTCCCGGACACTTTTTGATTGGCGATTCTTTAAATGCTCTGCCCGAACGAAACGAGACGGATATCCCTACAAACCGACTATCAAGGTGGCGACGAGTTGTTCAATTTACTCAACAGCTTTGGACACGATGGAATCGTGACTATCTCACTCAACTCCAAGAGAGGTCAAAATGGTCAACTTCTACTGGTCCAAAACTTGGGATTGGGACTGTTGTATTAATACGCGACGATAATGCACCCCCACTTCGATGGTCCATTGGTAGAATAGTAGAGGTCACTCGTGGTTCTGATGATCAAGTTCGAGTGGCCAAAGTACAATCCAACAGAGGTGTGATTACGCGGGCCGTTCGATACCTATGTCCTTTACCATTTGATGGCAATAAATCAACGCAGGATTAAAAAAAAACCTATCCTATGTTATATTTAATTTGTCATATTTTTCTTTATATATATTTATTTGATTAATCCTAATATTTTGAATTTGTTCTATTTATGTATATGTATATTTTTTATTTTTTTTATTTTTCTATTATTATTGATTTATTTTTTTTTGCAACTTAATGTTCCAAGGTGGGCGGTATGTTTGGTACACGATAACCAAGTGATTATCAAACAACTGATAACAGACCGATATTGTTACGTCTCCGCGCGAGAACGAAAATTACGTGTCGTCAGTCGCTCTCGAATCACTGTGGTGTACCGGCATGCGCTCGTCTCACGCACCTTTCGAGTACCGGTCCCATAAATAGTAAAGCTGTGCATAATTAATTAAAATAAAAACAATTAAACTATTCAAGTGCGTTTTAATAATTAAACCCCTTTTTATTAGCGCAACAACATTCATTTATGGTATTTGTTGTAGATCTCCAAAGATCGTATGATTATGCAGGATCAATTGTGTATTCACTTGATGAAAATCCAAAAATGTTTAATATTCAAGAAAAAATTATAATTTACGAGGGGGATAATTGCTTTTAGTGGGTCAGATAAAAGTCAATTAAGAAACCCAACTGGCCACTATATAGCCTACTATTTTAGATAAAATGGAATGTGGGAGTGCTACGATGATACTAAAGACAAAATAAAAATATGTGTATATAAGTATAAAGTAAACATTGAGCTCTTATTGTATAATTCAATAGCATTTTTTTTTCAAGACGTCTATTGTTTTTATTATATTTTAAATAATACACACAGTTTTAAAATAAATATTTTCAAATCTAATATATTTATTCATTTTTATAATAAAGAAATCAAATAATAATGTACTTTGATATATTTATTTACACATGCATGCCCTTTATTGTATTATTATGTATTGTGATGTATCAACATCTATTATATCTTAAAACTACAAGCATACTAATGAAATGTTATTCGTGTTAGTTCTAAGAGAAAATTAGTTAAATAATTAAAATGTTAACAATAAAAATAGCATTCTGTGATATTAAATGATATTACAGTGATATGATATATTATATGATATTATAGTTGGTAAGTACAAAAATATATGTATATAATTATATTATCATAAATATAAACGCTGGGACTGCGGTAATAAAAAAATGCGTTTTAAGGAGTTTGGAGTGGACTTTTCGAATTTTGTTTGCGGTAACAGATGATTACAAATGATATTACATAATTCTACGCCACTTGAAGAAATCTAACATTCGAATTTCCCTATGGCAGGGCCGGATGACGTCACCCTGGCCTTGCTATAAGGGAATCCATTTTTAAGGGATTTAGGGTTAGTTGCAAAAAAAGTTATAGTGGTTACAAATGATTACAAATTACATTACATAATTTTGAGCATTTTATTTTTTTGAAATCGAAAATGGCCAGGGTAACGGACCTCCCGATGAAAAAATAAATACATTTATTTGAATTGTCGTTTAATTATAATATTTGGATTGTATTTTAGCAATCGTATTTTATTACCGTCGAAGTTAAATGACAGTTAGTGCTTTGAAAACCCAATTATACTTTAAATCTATATGTATATACAGTGCGCAGTATCTCATTGTTAAAAATAAAATCGTATAAACAGTATTTGCATTTTACTTCTATGCAATCATTATATTTGGATTTTTTTGTATACAATGTGAAATATAAATACGTATTATAATAGGTACACGCTTTCAGAAATATGTAGGTAATTCAGACGAATTCGTAGAAAATGGCGTTGAAAATTATTACATTATAAAATTTATAAATATAATATTTGCCTAGAGGTAATTCCTGATAATAATAATGAAAAAAAAATATTGAAGGTATTCGTATCATAAGGCGGGTGATCTATATATACATAAAATGTTAATTGGATTGTCTAAATTATTAATGACGAGTTTAACAATATTGGTTCATCAAAATCAAATTCAATGTCAGATGAATTTATCTGTTTTATAACTATTTCCAACAAAAACAAAAATACCATCATTTTGGTACATTAGTGAAGAAGTTTAGATTATATCCTTCAATAATATAAACACATTGACTCAATGGTTTCAGTCAGTACAATGACACCGATTTTGTTTTTATTTTGATCGCTTTCCAAACATAATATTAGTTCATCTTATATTATAATATTTTATTATTATATCTAATATTAATTCTTAAATTTTGTAATCTATAGATTTTATAATAGGTATTACAATAATTTTCAAACCACTTTAAATGCCTTTTTTTTTGTATATAAATTATTGAGTAAATATTGTTGTACTTTGTTTACATTTTAGATAATTATTTATAAAATATTATAAGGTTATGCTAATAACTTATTAATGTAGGTTAAAGTATATTAATAAATAATATATATTATAATATATAGTGTTTAAAATACTGATAATCATGTATTCTGAACCAAGTTTAACCAAGTTAGTGTTCCTAATTTAGCCCCTACTATTTTTCTCTAAATAATTTTAGCTTTATGATCGAAAATCATTGTTTTTAGTAAAAGTTTATGTATTATAGTAAGTTTATGGTTTGGCTGTTTTATGGATGTTTTAGAATGAAAATTAAACATATAGTAGGTATTAAATTCAAGTTTATTTAAATTATTAATTTTTTACAAAAAGTACCTAAGTATATTAAGAAAAATATAGTAATATTTTATATTATATTTTATATTTAAGTATTATTTTTTTACAACAAATTTTGCACATCTGTAAAAATCGTATAAAGATCGCATAGAATTAACTAAAGGGGTAAATAAGGAAAACTGGTATATTAAATAATGGCCATAACTAATACGTTTCACGTGTTGAAAACGAAAGTCCACATACATTACATTAAAGTAGACTATATACTTTATATAAAAACCTAAACAGATTTTAAAATTATTCACATTTACTGGTAGATTTTTTCGTTTGAATTGCACTAGTAAATTATCTTCAAACACGAGTTTTGGTTTTATTCCGTTTAATCACGTACGTATTCACTTATCAAATTTTCATCAATACAGATGTTTGATTTCACTATACATGACAATGTGCGATAGTCACCGAGTAGATATCAACACTAGCTCCCGAGAAATCTCCAAGGACGAAATTGGGAACACGGGGCGAAATATGGTATCTTTACCTTATATTAAATTTAACTTATACTTACACTCAATCCAGTGCTTACATCACATAAATTTGAAATATATGGTTGAAAATGGAGACCAAATAACTTTAAGGAAAATAATAGGATTTAAAGACTACATGAGATATAAATACGATACTATAATATAGTAATATAGAAGTCCGTGAAGTTGGCCCCCCCACCTTCTCCTAGAAAGTTCAAACCTTTACAGATATTTTGCAATTAATTTGCTAGAATTTGCATACCCACGGTTTTCCGCCAAAATTTATTTTAAGGGTGGAGGGACAAAAATTAATTGCAAAATATCTGTGAAGGTTTGAAATCCCTAGAACAAAGTTGGGGGGCTGTCGTGAAGTTGGCCCCCCTACCCTTAAAATCAATTTCGGTGGAAAACCGTGGGTATGTAAATTCTAAAAATTACCGAGCAAATTCTAGCAAATTAATTGCAAAATATCTGTGAAGGTTTGAAGTCCCTAGGACAAAGTGGGGGGGCTGACCCCCACTCTTAAAATCAATTTTGGGGGAAAACCGTGGGTATGCAAATTCTAAAAATTACCAAGCAAATTCTAGCAAATTAATTCCAAATATCTGTGAAGGTTTGAAGTCCCTAGGACAAAGTGGGGGGGCTGACCCCCCACTCTTAAAATCAATTTTGGCGGAAAACCGTGGGTATGCAAATTCTAAAAATTACCAAGCAAATTCTAGCAAATTAATTGCAAAATATCTGTGAAGGTTTGAAATCCCTAGAACAAAGTTGGGGGGCTATCGTCAAGTTGGCCCCCCTACCCTTAAAATCAATTTTGGCGGAAAACCGTGGGTATGTAAATTCTAAAAATTACCGAGCAAATTCTAGCAAATTAATTGCAAAATATCTGTGAAGGTTTGAACTTTCTAGGAGAAGGTGGGGAGGCCAACTTCACGGACGTGTAATATAGTTGTATATTGTACAACATGCATTAAATACTAAAATCTTGATTTCCTATATATTATCTGAATGAGAAGAATTGTTGGTCGTATATCTATATATACAAAAGTGAATTTATGGTTGGAGAACGGTGATAATAGTGTCTAGATGAGTATTGGAAAAGATTTCCCGCAGAATAATATAAAACAACGATACGACAACATTGCAGTGGTCAAAGTCCAAAGGTATACAAGAAAATATACAGGTAAATCCATATAGTCGTGTTCAGACTTTCTTCGCGGGTCATGCACACACTCCCCCCTCCTCCAAAAAAAAAAAATTCCAACATTTTTTTTTATCATTTTTCTCTCATAACCAAATAATTAATTGTTTCATAATTCAAAGTACTAAATTCTGAATGTATAAAAATGAAAAACATTAGTGACTCATGTCTTTCATGAGCCATTGTGCTGCTAATTTTTTTTTTCACGTTGGCAATTTTGAAAATACACGTTCGCATGAACTGCATAGCTAGTCATAGAAATGGTGGTGAAAAGTATTATTACATTATATAAATGTACAAAAATTTGTTCTATCATTTGTAATTAGGAAATGAATTAAATTATTAATCATTTTTGAAGTTATAGCTGTTAATTTATCAATCAAATCTAAAAAAATTTTTATATATTATAGGAAAAGGAGGTGTCTAAATGGCTTGTATCATATAGCGTGTTAGTGGTTTATTATTTAAACAATCTGTAGCTCAAAAAGGAGAAAGGAGCAATGTTACGAGTGGTACGAGAAAGAACTCTAAATTTTATATGTTGAAGAAGAGAGGGAGAATTAATTTTACCACTGATGAGGTTACAAAGGAAAGGCATTGATTAATTATGTATACAAAATAATATTTACGGGAATATAGTCGTAATATTTATTATTTTGATGATTTAGAAAAATATATTCCAAGTTCAAAAGTTGTAAAAAAATAGGTACCTATCAAACATTTTACTTTGATAGAAATAATGTTAGAAAAACATTAAAATCTTTCAAACCACTTAACTAGTGCTAAAAAAAAATTAGTATTCTATGAATAATTATTACGAATGTTTAGAAACAGTAAAATGTATTTTAACAACGAGATTATGTTTAACTATTTTAGCTATAGTTAAATTTCTTTAATGATATATTTTATCAATAACAATAAAATTGAAATTGTGTGATGTTCAGTCATATTATTTATGCTAATAGACACTGGATATACTATACTATTATAATATTGGCTATATAGTGAGAAATAATGTATGTAAACTTTGGAAAAATGGGAATATATTATACTTACTAAGGAGTTACTACATCATATAACTAAACTTTGGTGAAAGTACAGTGTTTCTAAAATGACATATTTATGAGAATACAAACAAATTTATCTTATAATATAATGAATGGAGTTTTCAACAATAGAGTTTTCAACTTACATGATGTATAACAATCTTAAGTTTAATATGAAAACTTAAACAACAATTTTATCTTAAAATATACTAGGTATCGCAGATAACGTATGAATAAAAATAATTTTAATGTTTATTTACATTTTGAATAATAATATACACAATAATTATTATTGATTATTGAAACATGTGGAGATGATATCAAAATTATATGGATAGTTTTGATGAGATATTAAGTAGGTACCTATATTCAGGCATGGCTCAAAGTGGGGCCTTTTGCATAGACCAAAAGAGTGTTTTTTAAAGATAATATGTAATATTTCTAACGACCTTGGATTACAATGGAGGTTTTATGCAGAGTTAGGGAATATTGAAATAAATATTTTAGGAAATTTTTAAAATATTAGTTCTCTTGTGCGTATACAATAAAAATTAATATTTTTAAAGTAGATAATTTAATGCATAAACCATGGTCTTATATTCAAAAAGGACAGAGTTATAGTCATTTTAAATTTGAAAAATTGTTTATCTTAAAATTTGAAACGGCTGTAAATTGCGTCTCATTTTGAATTTTAATGTAAATTGCAGCATAATTTACATGACTAAATGTATTATTAAAAATTAGTAATTATGTAACTGGTAAAATGTGTACGAACATTCTCGCACAAAGTCTAAACCAGTAATTTTTTAATATTCCATTCTTTCATTTTTTTCTTGTATATTATATGTTTCTTTTTCCCTCATTTTTATAATTTGTTCCCTGATTTTTAAACTAATATATATATATATCACTTTATATATTTTTTAGTGTCAACGAAATTAAATATATTTGAGTGTGATGAATTAAATGAACTGTTTAATTTTATATGAAATGATTCACCATTATTTGTTTAAAATTCCATATTGTCAAAAATGACAAATGTAATATAAAAAAATAGCAGGTAATTTTGATAGGATTGAAGCTTAAGCATTGTGTAAATTCCTCTTAATTAACTTTACGTCTTGAGAAGTTAAAGATTTAATATTAGAACTTTGTAATTCAGAATGGATAATTCTAGATGGCCTATAGAGAAAATATCGTCAACGGTTTTTCTTTTTCAATTATTGTTAAACTTCTGTCGATTTATTTACTGTTTCGTTAATATTATTTAGTTGTGATTATGAAAAAATATCTATACAAATATTATTATCATAAAATTTAAAAAAAAACACTTACACGTTTTAACGATCAAGACCAACGTTGAATACCGTTTTTAAGAAATTTGTGAATGCGAAATTTGAAACTATCAACCACTTCCAACGATTTATTTTTTTCACTTTTTATAACTTATATAATTTGTATTTAAATTAATAAAAAACAATATAAACTATACACTATATAATATAAACGAGCTACGATCAAAGGTCACTGGCTGCTAGTAATATTATATTGGTGAACATTTTATCTATATCGTAGACATATCTTTAAAATGTTTAGCCGACTGGAAATAAACAGAATATCCTGGTCCGCAATTTACGTAGTATAAGACTGTGACCTTTTTCCACTTCAACAATAATTGACTGGCAAATATTTTGACTAACACATAATATTTCCTGCCAAGTAGATTTTTATTTATAAAAATTGAAATGATTGCCATTAGGTAAATTTTAAATAAGAAATGTATTTATTAGCTGTTTAGATTTAACAGATTTTTCAAAAATTCGAAACAACTATTTCTGTCAGTTTTGGATTGAGAACGATAGTTTATAGATACAAAATTCGTAAAAAAATATTAAGAAAAATGATTTATTGCACACAAAGAGGGTTAAAAATTTAATACTTTTCCAAAAATGTGTATATTACTTTAGTTCTACCTAGATCCCCCTGAAAATTCCATTTTAATCCAAGGTTTCACAAGAAAAAATATTTTATTTCCCAAGAAACATACTACAAGTATACATAGGTATACATAGGATATATATTATACAAATACTATAGATATATAGGTATACTATATTTCCTTATAACATTTTTTGATAGCTGATCATAGATTATCTCCCCTCCCCATTTGAGATTGTTAGATAAGTGCCTACTTAAATACTGAAATACTTTATGTTGTATTCAAATGTATATCTACGTTAAATTGGACCTAGTTAAATAGTTGTATAATTTTAGAGTGTGTCATATAAACAATAAACATACTATATTCTTAGACATTTCGAATAATTTTAGTTTAAAACAAAAAAAGTAGGTAATATTTATTATAATAAACTGTTATTAGTTATATTTTATTTATTTTATTTTTTTAAAAGAAAAACGGACTAGTATCTAATATATTATATAAATAGGTATAGGATGATATATATAACGTAAAAAGATAAAGACAAAAAAATATGTTTACATTAAAAAAATAAAAACTGATCATAATATGCAAGTCTTATTATACGGGTATATTATAAGTTATAGGTTATAGGTTATATAATTATAGGTTCATTTTTAAAATAATTTGTAGTGCAATGTGGAATGAAAAAAATTATAATTATTGCGGGTGCATCGAACAGAGACCTTTAAGTTAATTAGTGCTAGAAGAGAAGAGGAGTCGACAGAACCAAAAAGGAGTTTACGGGGAAAAGAAAGATTATATGATTGTCGACGATTAGCCAAAAAGGATAAATTAAGAAAACTAAGAATTAGAGTACGTATAGTAATGGGGAGTGCAATAAATATTTAAGGAATGTTTCGCAAAGTTCATGAATTTTCTTTGAACCCGCTCAAATTGTTTATTAACATCAGCTGTTTGAGGGTCCCATAAAACTTAGCCATACTCAACAATTGGCCTAACAAGATCATAATAAATTAATTTTAGAGAGTTGGAGAGTTAAGTAATTACAAGTATTTTGAAGTAAAAGTTTAAAAACAGTTACAATTAAAAATTACTACTTAGTAAAAATTAGTTTTACCTAATAAAATATAATTTTGAAGATTACAGTATAAATACAAAGTATAATTTATTAATTTTCTCAAACTTTAATATAATATCAGTTTTTAGTTTTCACATTTTCGGCATTATACTCCAGTAAAAACTAGTTTGGTATATTTTATGATTAATTATTATATATATATATATATATATGTATATTGTTATAAATATAATATAATAAAGTTAAATTTATTTAAACTTAAATAAATAGGTAATTATGAATATAATGTTTGGTGAATATGATCTATGTTAATTAGTTGATATAGGTTTTCTTGATTATTTTGAAATAATATAAATATAAACAATTATTTTGAACAATCAAAATATAATTTTTATTCTGATATTGATTGATGTCGTAAGCCCAGGAAAGTTTTATTTTTATCTGCAGTAGTAATTTTTTTTCACTTTTTTTTGTTGCAATTTTGTTGTACTATTGACTCGTCATCAATTAATATATTCGCATATTACAATAGGTTTATACGAACAATATTTTTCGGTTGAACTTCAACCAACAGTATTCGTTTTATCTTGTTTAACAAATATTTTACTTGGGTATTTTTACTTTCACTTTATAGATGAAATTGTCACTAGGAAGATAGTTTTTGAAAGTTAAATTTCAGGTTTCACACCAAACATAATATTAATATTGTACTCCACTTAATTAATACTAGAATGTGAGAAAAACTAAAACTATATTTAAAATGTTATTAATCATTCATTTTTATTTAAACATTTATTCCATTTTTATGATCTTTATATTCATTTAAATTTATACATGACAACAAAGTCAATAATAATAATTATTATTATTATTATTACTAAAATAATTTTTCTAAGTGATCTAATATTAGAGCACATAATAGGTAGTGTTTTATGCCTCAACTATGATATTTTTTTATTTTTATTATATTTTATTTTCATCTCCTGTTCAATTGTTTTTATTCGGCACTAGACAATATTTATGTAAAGTGTGAGAAAAATAAATGGTCTAAAACGATCTCAACTTTAAAACACCATACTATGAAGTGAGGTTTTTTTAAATTTCAGAGGACTTTAGTAAGATTATATTTGTAGAGGAATCTTAAGGAAATTCGAAAGTCTCTATCGGATTTTTTACATGTGTCCACTGTACATATGTAACACTATACTATTTTGTGTGTTATATTATACAGCGCGACTTTTATTTTCATAAAACAAAAATGTGCAAGTATTTACATTGTAAGTATTTTTTTTAAACTATGTTTTATAAACATGTGAATTATTAAGAGTTTATCTGAATAATTTGTATTTATTTTTGATATTAATTGGATATATAATGACAACTAACTGGCAAGTTATCTAATAAGTTTTTTAGAGTTGAGAATTTTTACTTATTTAAAACATAACACACACACACACACACCACACACATATATATATATATATATGTAAGTGTATATATATTATATATCATCTACATAAAATTCAGTTTAGTTATTTTTATATTTATATTGATAATTTTTCTGGTATATGGTCTCACTATTCATTATGAATCTTTAAAAAGGCTAGTAACGATTAATTATTAGGTATAATATCCCATATATTTAGTTTGAATATAAACTACGTTGCAATGTTGCATTGTTATAGTGTGCATTATCAAACAAGGTTCTGATATATATTTTAAAAATATTTCACTAAGCAATGATAATTACCGAAAACTACATGTATAGGTAATAATCAATTTATGATATCTGGATATCCTTATCGAATTTATGGTATTGAAAGAATATATATTTTTTGGGAAGGGGCATATAGTAATATTGAGCACACATAACGTTAACACAGAATTATCTATATGAACTCGAAAAACATTATGATTATTTGTTGTTCAAGTTTGCCATATTTATATATACATGACCTACTAACAACTTGTCTCGCCGAACACAGTACAGAGAATATTTACAAATCTGAATCCACTCATTAACATTTTATGGAATAAGTGGTAACATTTGTTGCTTGGAAGCTCTTATATGGAGCGTTTTCGTTTTTAATATTTATTATGTATTTAAAAATTTCAAGACAAATGGAAATCCAACAATTAAAAAGTATTGAAATATATTTTAAAAGTAATTAAAAACAGTTTTGTGTCAATACCATTTTTTATTATTGTGTAATCACGGTATTTATTTAAAAATATGTTTAGGTATTTTTCATTTTTATTTAACTTACAAATATGTTAAAAGCAAAAATCAAATGATAGGTTACAACATTATCTAACATTTTAAGAAGCCGTTTTTTAATCGTGATGTGTATTTTTACAAGTTTTATGAGTTGTTGAAATGCATTTTTAAATATCTATAAATCTGAAAAATATTAAATATACCGAAGAAAGCCTACTAGATAATGTAATAGTTATAATTTGTTTTTGATTTCGTATTTCTATACGTTTGTAAGTTGATAAAAATAAAAAAATGTAAATGAGAGTTCATCATTTAAAATTTGTGTGCGCCGACATTTTGTCGATATGAATATTGGCAAATTAAAAAATAAATATTAATCGTTTGTCATTATAATAATGAATAACATATTGACGTTACGAAATATGGTGATTTGTTGTATTGATCTATTTAGCAGTATATAGTTTAATACAAATTAATTAATGATAAGAACATTGATATAATAATGTTCTTATTGAATAAACTATAAAGCATAACAGTGGTTAAAGTGGAAAATAATTGCAGGGGGGACTAAAGCTTATGTAAAAAAAAAGGGTCCTTTGAACCGTTAAACCTTATTCTATTTTGATTTGAAAATTTTCAGACACTATGAATGTTTAAAATAAGAACAGTAAAAAAATCAAATTGTCATTAAAAATAATACGTAACTATTACACATAATACATTTGTGGTTCTTACCGAAATAGTTTTTTTTATAATATAGATTTTGCAAACAATTTATAACTAAATACCAGTGTTTGGAACATTCATTTTAAAATAGAATGCATTCACATTCACATTCATTGGAGTTTATATTGAATGCATTTACATTCATAATTTATTTTTTTCAAAAAGAATGCATTCACATTCACATTCATTAAAAAAATGAATGCCATCAAAAATGCATTCATTGCATTCAAAAAAAAATATATATTTTAAGTCAAAATTTTGAAAAATAACCTAAGAAACGCTTTGAAAATTTTATGCTGGTCTTAATAGGAGTTTAAACTCCTTATTTTAACCTTTAGGTCCACAGTTGTCATTTCGAGTAATTCAAAATTCTGCATTATTTTCGGTTAGAAACAAAGATAGTATATGTATGGGTAATGGGTATAACATCATATTAAACAACAACAACAATAATATTAATACCTATATCACATTTGTATTATAACAATTATAAACAATTCAAAAATGAATTATTTACATTATTCATATAACAAAAAAACAATTAAATATAATTACAATAAAAAAACATAAAATTACATTAATTATTACAAATATTTGATATTTTTTAAATAAAAAAAAAAACAAAAACCATGTTTGAGATAATATATTATATAATAAAAATAAATTTAATACATTTGTGATTTTATTATTAACTATGATAAAAATAAAGGACATTTTTCCAAAAAAAAAAATCAAATAAATATAGATATATTATACCTAATATATATAGCATATTGAATCGCATTTCGGTGACCTGAACGTGTATCTAGTTAACCGGGGATCTAGGTGAACGTCTCCCAGCAATTTGTCCGAAAAGAATCACGTGTTTTACGATTTATCAGAACAAACGTACACAAAAAAAACGCGGAATTCGAATTCATTGTTAAACATTCATATTTTGTGAATTGTGATACCTATTCCACGCTATAGTAGGTATGTTGCGCGCGTTTATTTAATTCTCATTTTACACCAAAATAATACATTATGCCAGAAAAAACTTTTCGACAAAAAAAAAATTGTGACATCATTAACAAAAGACGGTCATCAATATATATAAGGAAAGGAGAATTAAAAAATATATATATATTTTTTGAATGTAAATAATATGCATTCATTCGCATTCACATTCGTTAGTAAAATGAATGCATTCACATTCATCATTAATAATTTATAAATTGAATGCATTCCCATTCATCAATCACGAAAAAGGAATGCATTGATTCCAAACACTACTAAATACCATTTATTAACTTGATTTATTTAATTTTTATATTAAGTACAAAACGACAAAATCTTTCTTAAGTTTTAAATAACTATTTGTATCTATTGGTAGATACTATATACTCTAACATTCATAGTATATAATATTATAAGTATAAAATTATATGAAAAAAAAAAAATCTAATTCAGTCTTAAGAAAGCGCCACACTAACAATTTTTCAATGAAAAACTTGCTTTAGCATTTTTCATTTTTATCAACTTATAAACATGTTAGAAATATGAATTATAACTAATAACATTATCTAGCGAATGTGGACCCGATTTTTGATATTTTCATTTATTCATGTTTTTTGAGCTGTTAAAATGTAAATTTTTTGATTTTTCGAACAACTCATTAAACGCGTAAAAATGCATATATCAAAAATCTGCTCCATCAGTCGCTAGAAAATATTGTTCTTTATAGTTTATTTTTATTTTATCTTTCTATAATATTCTCAAGTTACTAAAAATAAAAAATGCGTAAACACATTTTTTTTTCAACAAATATCGTGATTACACGACAATCAAAAATGATATTGATACAAGACTATATTTATAGTATTTATTTTTAAATTTCATAAAAATTACCTATACAAAACCCTTTAAAAATCAGTTGTGTGGTATATTATAAAATATAATGTATCATTTTAAAATATACTTAATAATATTTTGAAACTAATACAGTTATATGAATAATAAAAATAAAAAAATCAGTCTATATTAAAATAGACCTATTTTCGTCAGTACGGTCATATTATAAAACCGTGGTTCATCATTCATTACGGTTTTTGCATTACCTATATACTAAATATATATATATTTTTACTTTTATTGTATTTACCTACATACCATTATTATGATTAAAATTATTTTGACTAAAGGGAACGCCAAAATTAAGCTCAGCAAAGAAGGGGGACGCCGTCCCACTCACTTTAACCACTGAAGCATAAGTATATTTAAAAATTAAATTAAATCTATTTTAATACTATTATAATATTAAAATGCATTTTGTTTTGAGGATCACATTATATAATGTAATGTTTGTTAGTCAAATAATGAATATTGCTCAGTTATTAAAAATGTCACATCTATACTATGGCGACAATAATGTTTTAAACTACATGAAAATGTTGTTGCCCATAGTAGATAGGTAGTTACAGATACGGTTTAAATATGCATTGAATATAGATGTAAACTTTCCAAAAGGATTTCAACTTAAAAAGTGTTGATTATTTATTCATGTACGTACTAACTAAGTTCTGATTACTAGATAAATAAAATATCAGATATCTTATATATAACTCTGAAAGTTTGTTTGTACGGAACAGAAATCGGAACGGTTCAATGTTCTCCGGGGTAGGTTTAAGCAGAGTTGGAACACTAGGATTTTGACACACGGAGAAAAATGCCTTATCGTAAAAATTTTATTCCAGACATCGAGAAATTTACTTTCAAAACCACAAATAAGCAAAAAAAAAAAATAAATAAATATCATTCGGGTAAATTTCACAGAAATTCTAGCTATTTTATACTCTAATTTTTTCAAAAAATTATATCCTTCATAATTTTTATTTAAAAGCTGTATGTATATATCTAGATATATTGTGTTATTTAAATATTATATTGTTTTTACTTCTTATGTAGGTCTATCTCTTAAATAGTTTACTTTTTTTAAAAATAATATTTATTATGATTATGTTTATAAAGAAAACTAACACAGAAGAGTTGTTCTTTAATTAGTTAAATTACCTCGCATTTTTAATTCCTAATTATCGTACGAATGTCACAAATTATATTTATTTAAAATATTAAATTTGACCTTATTTGATAAAATCGTCAAAATCAAGTGAAGCTAATAATAATAATAATAGGTTTGTTTTTAGTTAAAACGATTATATGAATTAATTTACGTATTATTATTATTATTTTTTTAAATTTAATAATTATTATATGTCAGAATGGATAAGCTATATTCTATATTAAGAATGAAATAATATACTTGATTAATTAATGTATAGGTACTTTACATAATTAGTTTTAATAGTTGAGAGAATGAATACGTGAAAAAAATCGTGTGTTTTATCAGACTGGGATCTTATCATTATACATTATCATATCTACCCTTTTTATTTAAAAAAACACAATTCAATTAGGTTCAAATTATTTAAATATAAATTTTCAACTGGCCCACAACGTTGAAGTATAAAAAACTTGAGAACGAAAAATTCGGAAAAGTCGAATTCACATATGCAGAGTTGGTAATATAGGTACCTATTTACTATATTTTATTATATCAACATTATATTTAACGATAAATATATTTTAAATCGTTGGACTTTTGTGGTATATTTCAAAATAGTAATTAAATTAAATTTATGTGTAATTGCGATGCTGTGTAAAACTCGTTATCTGAGCGATGCTAGTTTCAAGTTTTTAAAAAAATCAGAAAATAGTAAGTTTAATAGTTATTCAATAGAAACATCTTAGGGGTGGTATCTTCTATAAAGCGAACGTCTATTTTCACTGCAGGCCTAATATTTTTAAAATCGATTCATTAATAGTATTATTTCTTAAAAATCTGGTCATCTACAAAATATATAATCCAAGGTATACAAATGTCACTTAAAAGTAATTCCACTTATGAGGTGTTGCATTCAAAAGAGTTACACTTACAATTAGTCTCACTCAAAAGGAGTTGCACCCTGTAGATGTTGCATTTAAGCTAGTTTTCTTTAATATTATATTAAATATAGGGTAAGCTTATATTTTATGTATATTAAGCTAGGATGTTAAAGTTACAGATTTTTAATGAAAAACTGGCATTAGTATTTCGGATTTCAATATATATTATTTACAAACATCTTAGAAATAAGAAACGAAAATTCAATGATAGTAAACATTATCTAGTGCCATATAAATAACCATTTTATTATTTTCTGATATAATTATATATATATAATATATTATATAGTAGTAGGTATAAATATATATATACATATTTGAAAGATTTATTGATATTTATAAAAGTCTTCTTCTTCTCTTTCTCCTTCTCTCCCAACTATTTGGAGTCGGCCACCCTAGTTCTACACTTTCACATTACTCTATCTTTCACATCTTCTTCACCTATCTCCCACCTTCCTTATATTACTCGAATTCACCTATTTTTTGGTCTTCCTCTCACCCTCTTTTCATAATCATAAATTTCCTTTACTAATCTTACTGCCTTAGTCTCTTTCCTTCCATAATACATGGTCGAGCCATCTTAATCTATTCTCCTTCATTTTGTAAACTATTGAAGTACTCCTATACTACCTTTTATATACTCATCACTTGATTTATTCTCTCAAGTCACTTACTTCATCCACCTTAAAAATCTCATCTCTGCTATACTTATTATCTGTTATATCTTCCTATCTACTGACCGAAATTGTGTTTCATACATTTCAGGTCTGACACTCTCACCACTGTGTTATACAATTTACATTTTAACTTAATAGGGATTTACAAAAAACACCTGATGCTTCTCTTCATTTCATCCATCCACACTTAATCAAGTGCTTTATATCCTTTTTGAAGCCCCAATTTTTCTGTACAATGGACACTAAATACTTGAATCTGTCAACTTCTCACCCTACATCCTCACTCAACTTTATTTCTTGCTTTTCCCTTTACCTTCTGAATTTATTTTCACTCAAATCGTACTCTGTATATTTTGTTTTACACCTACTAATTCGTAGTCCTTTATACTTTCAAGAGATTCTGTCAAATCTACAAATCTACCATTCATCTCTTCTTATTAAAACTATATAATCTGCAAATAGCATATACCATGGTACCTCACCCTGTGTATCTCTTGTTACATCATCCATCACCAGGGAAAATAAGTAAAAATTCAAACCCGAACCCTGGCGCACTCCCAATTCGACTTTTTTTATTTATAAAAGTAAAAAAAAATTTAAAACTCATTCATAAAACATATATACATTTATTAAAAATCAGCTTTTTAAAGAACTAGATAATTGTATTATCTACAATTAATTTTTTTCCCATCTCTAATATATTTCTATGTTCTAAATCAAAGGCAAACGTATTTTCAATATAATTGAATAAATACATAAAAAAATAACAATGAATAAAAAATCTGCTATGTATAGTACTAGACAATGTTGTTATATATTACCTTTTTTTTATTTAATAATTTTTAAGATGTTAATAGTTGATAGAAGTTAGAAATGTTAATTCGAGTTTTTCATTGAAAATTTGTATTTGAACCATCTTCTTAAAATTATCTTAAACTTCCGTATTCAATATTCATATATTGTAATATCATGAGTAATAAATAGGAGATCTTTAAACTCTTGAACTTAAAATTCTAATTTGGTATTTTGAAGTCATATTTTAAGCTATAATATCCAAAACTTCTTTTTTTTTTTCCTTTAAAATTCTGTATTGTAGAAACATATTACAAACTGTTCTTATTCACCCTAATTTACGATACATATATTTAAGATACAATGTTTAGAATCTAAATACTTTTTTATTACTATTAAGTATGTACTAATTTTCAAGATGATAATTATACATGTCATATATTTTAAGAACAGTTTTATATAAAATAATAATATTTTAACAATTTTTACAAGGATAAAATAATAAAATAAAATAGTCTTTGTATTTTTGTAGCAGTATTGTCATTGCTCTAACTGGACAGTAATTACAAATCGAAGTCTTACGCAGTACGTTTATTGTTCCTTATTTGTACAATTGGATGTTTGTTTAGCTGGTTATATTATGTGACATATATTTTGTATACTTATATATTGTAATATAACATAATATTTGCAATAATTATTTTAGTAAGTCATTTTTATAAAATATGTAAAGTTCAAAGTGAATTGGTTTTCTAATCACATTATAAACTTTGACTGTATAATATTTATATATATTTTTATAATGTGGAAAGTTTATTTTGAATAACTCGTACATTGAGAGAAGAATTTTAAATTACTTTTTTTGTATTCAACAACATTATTGTTAAGTTAATATTGAAGCATATTTTTGATAAAAATAAATTAATAATACAATGAATAAAACGTATTTAATACATATCGAGTATCGACTCTTAAAAATAAGTATATTTAGGTTGATTTAAACACAAATAATCTAAACAACGGTCTAAATGAAATGAGGGTAAAAAAAAAAGCCGGTCAATAGGGGGTGGAAGCACTTCGGTCGTCGGGTGTCAGTATGGGTGGATGCACTTCGTTACTGGGCAAGATACTCTTGGTGGATGTATTGCATTTGAAAGCAATGATAAATCATTGCATTCAATAAAACGATTCTGAGCGTAGCTTCGGTGTAGTATACATAACTCTTAATATTAATTATATACC
>JAIPRL010003463.1:0-46781 GCA_025469235.1 Pemphigus obesinymphae
AAAAAACATAAGAAAATATTATAAGTAATAAAATAAGTTACATTTTTTTCCAAAAATGGTATTGTAAATATAATGATCGTATAATCTAAATATTGGCAATATGTAATGTTGGTTTGGGGGTGTGGGGACGGAGCCCCCAACGTCATTATAAGGGATTCATAATATTAGCACCCCCGAGATTTGAACTCTAGTTGCGCCACTGCTCAACCTATTAAGTCCGAAGTTTTTTATTTGGTATTTTTATAATTTTTTTTTATAAATAAGTTTAATATATTTTTTATAACAAATAATATTAATACATTTTTTTGTTATTATAACCTAATTATGAAATATTTAACGTTACCATGTGGTAACGCTAGGATTATAAGGTATCCAGTATCTACTTATTGTGAAATTATGATTAAATGTATCTGTTTTTTATTTATTACAACTACGCTCAAAATTCTATATAGGTAACAATGAAATTGAAAATAATATTTTTAAGAAATAGTAAAATATAGTAGGTATAATTATACTAAAATTATAAAAAATAAAAAAATTATTTTGCTCTAATATGTTGTAGTATGGAAAAGTTTGAAACATTCAATGCATAGTCCCACATTACACTTGCAGCACATTGTGCGATCACTTGAAGAACCTTCACCAGCACATCTTCTCCTTTTTTTGAGGGGTAACCGGTTATGAGAAGTAGGAAGCGGTTACCCTCAGAATTAGGAAGTGGTTTTTAACCGAGAAGTGGTAACCACCCATTTTTTAAATATTCAAAGTACCGTTTACCGATATCTATGTAGGTATTTAAAAAACCGTTTAATACCGGTTACCGGTTCTCAAAATTTTTTGGCTACTACCAGAGCCAGCTGTTAGCGCTATTTTCGGAAACGCTTTTAAGCTCCGGTTTATCGTAAATTCGTAACACTATAATCACCATAATCTAACTATTAAATATCGTACTATTTTTTTAGGAAATAGGCTACCTTGACCAACAATTGAGCCGCCCCTTTAGACCGCGACACACAATTTGAATACCTCTGGACTACAGGATAGGTCATGAGAGTTATAAAATATAATATTAAAACATTAATTTGGTATAAGTACTTTTAAGTCTTAACTGATAAATAGTCTTTAAATTTTAAAGTTGATTATTCCTTAGTTTAGTAATAACTAATAAATGATAAGAGTAGATACCTAAGATCTACCGCCTAGTAATAATAATATAGTTAATCGAATTTTGATTACCAAAATACTCTATCCACATTTGTAAAATAATTTTAAATGTTAAATACATTAAAATATTGGAACATTGGAAATTCAATTTGTTTAAAGTATTTTTAACAAATATATATATTTTAATCATAATTAAAATCCTTTTTTATTTTTTTAAGCTTGAGTAAAATACACACATTCTGTGAAATTATCAAGTGTTTAGAACCAGTATTTTTGGATTTATGAGGAAATAAACATTACATTATTTTAAATCAGATTTTTGTCATTTTTTAATAGATAGTTTTTTCTGATGTATTTTTCAAAAATTGACAAATTACTTCTTCCAAGTATCTCATAATTATGTGCCAAAAAATGTAAGCATGGAAAATTAGATCAGACGTCAAATCCTCTTTTGGTCGATAAATTACTCACAGAAAAATATAAAACAAATAAAATAATATAAACATAAATAATTTAAGAAAAAATATTTTGCACCCATCAGAATCTAAAATTTAATTATTATATTCATTTTTAGGGCATTAGTATTACTTTTTTTCAGTCATCACACTCTATTTCCAGTTATTATTGTTTAAAAATTCTACCTATCTATAAAAATGAATTATAGTGACTATATTTACACGTTTTATGAGCTGTTAAGAATCAATTTTGATAAAAAATTTAAATGACTATTAATCTTAAAAAAATCAATATACCTATCGGAAAACAGTTAATGAGATAATATTTTAAGCTATCATTTGTTTTTTAAATATTTTTAAATTGTTAGATTATCTTTTTCCTTGAAATTTTATAAAAATTACTTACCTATATAAAACTTCTTAAAAATCCGATGTGCAGTCATTCAAATAAAAAATAAATTACATCCTCAGTAATATGTATATTGTATATATACTAGCTACATGAAAACCACTAAAATTATAATGATTGTACCTACATGAAGTATTTAAAAATACAAAGTTGTTTAGTGGTTTAATGAACTAAATTCCAGTGACAGGACCATAATACACAAGTATTAAGTACCTACCAAACATATTATAAATACTACTTTAAATTAAATTTAAAATAAATATTGATAAACACATAAATTTATAAAATTAATACATAATCCGTGAGCTATGAGCATATTAAAAGTATTGCCCTATATAATATAAGATTATATATATATGTTACCGCAAAAGCCCGATCACTAGATAAACCTAGGTTTTACTAGTTAATGCTAGGTTTTACTATTTGTACTCAGTAAATGCTGAAATTCATAATTTTATTCGAGCTTTTACTAAACACGTTTTGTACATTCTAGGATTTACAAATTGAGTTAATAAAAGCTGATCAATATACAACACATAATATTTAAGCGATAAGCTGTGTAAAAATTACAATCTAATAATCTACCTTGGGACTTGCATTTTATCGGGTTTAAGATTAATATCATATGATATAACTTAGTAATAGCTGATATATTGATTGGTGGCACTAGCAATATGTTATCGCTCAGATATGGTCAGAAAAATTAATTTCAATATCAGGTATTCTAAATACAAGTATACACCAAGCTGTTGCTCAACTTTCACTTTCAGGTGGGAAAGGATTTTTGAGGTGTGATTGCCAGAAAAAATGTACAAATAAAAAATGAAATGCCGACAGTCAAATGTTTTATGTAATAGCAGGTGCCATAATAGTACAACATATGCAAATATAAATAACAATTGTAAATAATAAAAATTTAAATAATTATTTCTAATTACCAACTAATTTTACTAATTTTTATGTACAAATAAATAATAATATGTTTCTGATTATTATTTTTTTTTTATATAAAGAATATTAATAACTTTCAGTAATTTATTTCAATGTGTCGTGTATTGATCAGCTTTTACTAACTCAATTTGTACATCCTAGGATGTACAAAACGTGTTTAGTAAAAACCCAAATAAAATTACGAATTTTAGCATTTATTGAATACAAACAGTAAAACCTAGGTTTACCTAGTGATCGGTCTTTTACGGTAACATATATACAGAATTTTCAATACATTATATTAAAAATAATTAAAAGGTAGAAGCATTGTAAAAAAGTAACTAATAATGATTCGATCATTACAGATATAATATTATATTATATTATTGACAGTGGCAGATCCAGGGGGGGGGGCAAAGGTAGAATCCCCCCAAACCATCCACCATTGATTACTTATAATACATTTTCAATAGTTTTATGCATTCACAGTGTATATTTGTGTATTTCATCAAAATAAAACTGTTCTAAAAACTCACAATTGTAGTACTGAGTATATAATATAAAACCATTTAAGTTCTAACCGATGTTTTACTTTTAATCACTAGTCTATACAAAAAATCATATAGATACATTCACGACAAAAATAAATAAAATAATATTTTATTAGTGTATAATTTATAATTTTATCAGTAATATACAATAATAAAATTTAATAATAATAATAACTTTTTTGTAAAATATTGGTACTTATTATAATATGAGGCCGACGATTGAACATGTTTTGTTGTATGAAATATTTACAACTATTAAAACATAGGATATTTTTTACAACAATAAACTAACCAGTCATAAGTTTTTAATAAAATATTAAAGCAAATAAAAAATTCAAATCAATTGAATTACAAATTCACAGGACAGGACGGATCAACAAAATTATTAATGCAAATTAAAAACAAAAATCTAATAAAAATAATATTATTTGTTACCTTATGTAAAGTAAAGAATAATAATACAATAAGTATTCAACAAGACTATATATAGAGTATAGACTTAAAAAGTTTTAGTTAGTTCTTAACTGATAGTCTCCATTTTGGGTAATGTACCGTACCCAAGGTAATGCTTGATAACCGCTCTTTTCAATAATTTTCAAGTATCTGACCTGAATACCTGAAGTTGTGAAATATGGTATTTCAAACCGCACTTGGATTGGAGGACGGCCTTCAGATTCCTCATTTTCAACACTAGGCAAACCAAAATGTGCTCTCATCAAATACTCTTTGCCTCCAGGGAACGATTTAATTGACCACACTAATGAATTTTGCTCTGGCATATACTTGACTGAACCAACCGTGGTTTTGAATTTAGGAGAATCAGCATCCATAGGGACTTGGATAACTACTTCTACGTTATTAGCGGTAGATCGACGCTTGAATTGAGATTTTGCCTTAACTATATATTCAACACGACTGTGTGCATGTCGTTCGATGACACTTTCTATCCAAATCAAAGGCTTTATGTGAGTACTTAACCTGTAATGATTAAATTAGTATTATTAGCCCAAGTTTGATAAAAATAAGAAAACATTTAAAAATAAATAATACCTGTATGTCATTAAATCAAATTCTCCATCTGGAGGAATAAAAGATATAGTTCTATCATTTTCAAATCTTGATAAACGTACGCATTGATGAAATTTGACATCTTCAAGTTCTACAGATTTGGATTTCCCTCGCCCAGTGCTTTCGAACAATACCTTGTCATTAAGGCCCAACCGTAGTTCTGGCATCCCAGACAGATAGACTCTCATTTTGATCGAGCCCACTATTTCACTCCTCAGAACATTTCCATTAGCACTAGCTAATAAATTGACCGATTCTATAACATCTAAGAACACTTCGTTTTTCCTATACTTGAGCCCTTCGGAACGCCAAGACACGGCGTTGGTCACTGCCATCGGGATCCTCGGTTGAATTTCCAGTTTGTGACCGTCTTGGGTGATGTATTCTTGTAGGATCTTGCTGTCGGTCGTCTGCGGATATCCAAAGTCGAGTAGTTCATCTAAAAGTTCGTATATTACTACGAAATTGTCTCGTATACTCTCTTCTTCGATTTCCTTAAAATATTCATTCATGACGCGCACGATTTTATGGAGGAACACGAAAACCAACATGATATTGGCATTTTTCTTGGTCGTGGACACCACGTACAAGTTGTTACATTTGATGTACGTGAACGTACATTCTTCGGTCTGCAACAGGGGCGTCAAAGAGCCTTCCTCTTCTTTTTCCATCAACAGTGGCATGAATTTCTCGATGACGTTGGGAGCGATGTCACCCCGGTAGTTTCGGGATATCAACACTTTGCCTTTAACGTCCAATATGTAAATCGCTGAAGCGGACATTGCTGTGGTCCTATAGTTATTCTTACGATTTTCTCAATAAAAATATAAAAATGCTCGCACCGGGCACTATTACTTCATCCGGATATTAGTGTAATTACGAGAATCTGACGGTTTTATAACTACGGAGAACACGAATATTTGATCGACGACAATATAATTAGACACTCTAATCTCTATCACTACGACGATTGCAACCCAACGCCCATACTTTTTTTGTAACTAGTGACTTGTGAGCTTGGTATTCGGTAGGCCGACATTGACGAACACTTGTCACCTCAACACACTTGATTGTATAATATAACTACTATCAAAATATCGACGAACGAGTCGAAATTCAATGAACAAACGATGTGATAATGCGTGATAAGCGTGGAATCTGACGACAGTGCAGGCGCTATTACGGTTGCAAAATAAAATATTTACTCACAGAATAAGTTTAAAGTTTAAACTCGTTTTATATTTACAAGATGGATTTTACATAAAAATGTGTTTTTATTACTAGTTTTTGTACTATTATTACCCTTTGAGTTTTGACTCAACTGCAACCTCTACAGTAAGTTGTATAATATGCGAAACAAACTGCTACACTGTATTCCATATCAAACTGTTTACTGTTATCATCGGATTTTCGAGCAATTTTCATTTTTTCCACAGATATGTATAATAAACATTATTATTATTATTATTATACATATCTGTGATTTTTTCACAACTTCTCAACATTATTGTTCTTAGATGTACGTTCAGCTAGCAAATTTTGATAAGAGAATTCAGTGGTTTCCAAAAATCTGTATAATATGTATGTTATGTCAACTACTTAACTCTTGAAACTATAGTTTTATTGCCTAAAAAAATTGCTAACGTTCAATTTATATATATATTGCCTATCCGCCGTATTCTGTCATGACTCATATGAGTACAAACATTATCAAATGATAATAATGTTAAAATATTTGTTATCTTATTTATGATTATATACTTTTATAGCCTATCATTATTTAGATACCTACTTACGAATTGATTTGTGTTATTAAGTTTTTTTAATAATAAAATTGTAATTTGTAATGAATATTATTATAAATTATTATAAACTCAAATCACAAAAATGCACTTTTAACTATGTTGTAATTTAAGTCACAAGTGATCAAGTGTATTTTATTTGTAATGCATATTTACATTTTAAACTGCATTATAAACCATTCAAATAACTAATGTTGAACCACAACAATTGTGCAACATATTAAAAATCAACAAGCTATGTGGATCTTATGATAAAAATAATTTTCTTAAATTATATTGTATTTAATGATTTACTATTATTAGTAAAAATATATCTAGATAATATTCCATTCAGTGAAATTCCATTTACCAATAATATATAGGTTATAGATTCTAGTAAGGAATATTGATTTACCAATAATTTAAATATCTTTTCTCATACAATACGTAGGTATATACCTTATTTACCGATTATATTATTTATATACTATTATTTATCATATTTTAGGTACTCACATAGATTAAGTATTTGATTAGTATGTGTTCTTAATCTATGTTTATTAACGTTAATGCAAAAAAAAAAAAAAAAAGCTTTATTTAATGACACTCGCAATATTTCAATTATAATGAGGTTTTCCACTCCTCGCTAAAGACCTTATAACCAAGCCAATAATCTGATTGCCATACGTGGTTTAGTATTGCTGTTACAGTTTTACGCCGTGTATATGTGGTGGACACTCTTACGTACACGCATATAGGTATGGCTTGTGACTACACGGCGCCCTATTACATTTAATTTGTACGTGTTTGGGTATCCCTGGGAACTTATCAAAAAAATTGCTAGCGGATAACATACGTGTTTTTTGTCTTTAGTTATTTAGTGTTTTGGTTTCTCTCTTGTTTTGTGTTCTTGTTATCTAGTAGTTCTACATAAATTTATAGGTTTCCTTCACTTATTATTTTTTTACGTTGTAACACATCTGTACAACGACTAAAGAAAATATGGCTGTACGTAGAGCTAGTCATGCTGGGAGCTGGTACAATGAATCGGGTACCTACATATTTTATACTGTTGACGACGAATCTAAACTACAATGACATTTACAATCTTTTGTTTACAGCCAAGGAACTCGGCAATCAATTAGAAAATTGGTTAGGGGCCGCTGAACTAACACACGGGCCCGCCAGAGCAATCATAGCTCCGTATGTTTTCGATTATTAGTTTTAAACATTTAAAATTTTCATTTCATTAGCGATAGTACCCTCATTACATTGTATATTTTTACAGGCATGCCGGATATCAATATTGTGGAGCTTGTGCTGCGTTCGCTTATCGCCAAATAAGTCCATTTGTTGTGTAAGTTTGATTGTTTACAAAAATTTTCAAAAGTAACTCGAGTGACTTTTTAGGCAACGCATTTTTATACTGGGTCCCTCACACAACGTCCGTTTATCGGGATGTGCTTTGTCAAGTGCTGTGAAGTATAGAACACCGTTCTATGATTTACAAATAGATAATGAGGGTAAGCATTCGTTGGGCACACTTACAAAAAAATTGCATCATTGTTTCCCATGCCTGTTTGTTTGTATGCATGTATTTTAGTATATGAAGAGCTTGAGTCAACTGGAAAATTTGAACGGATGAGTATGAAAGTAGATGAAGACGAGCATAGCATCGAAATGCAATTGCCGTATATTGCTAAAGTGATGCAGGAGTAATAATAATAACACCAAACATGTCCATGTTTCGAAGTATTAATTTATATTAAATTGCTTGTATATTGTAGGTACAAAGATAAATTTACTATTGTGCCTATAATGGTCGGATCATTAAGTACTGAAAAAGAATCTCTCTATGGACAGATATTTGCACAATATTTAGCTGATCCAAAAAATCTATTTATAATATCTTCAGACTTTTGCCATTGGGGACAAAGGTTCCGTTATACGTTTTACGAAAGATCTTGGGGTGAAATTCATCAATCAATTAAAACTTTAGACCATAAGGTAAAATATATATTTTCATTTAAACTAAATGTATTAGTTTATATTTATATTTTATTATATTATGATATTAAACAAAAATGATGAAGAATAAAATATTATATACCTATACATAACATTTTTTTTCCAGGGCATGGATACTATAGAAACTCTAGAACCAACCGCATTTGTTGAATACTTAAAAACCTTCTCAAACACTATATGTGGTAGACATCCCATCAGTGTTCTACTTCAGGTAAAATAATTATAAAACAATAGGTAAATCAGTAATAAGATGTAGTTTAGGTATGTTGCAGTAAAACTTTCAAATTTTATGGAATTGTACCATACATATCAATTTTATAAATAATTCTATTAACTCCAGAACATTTATCATATTTTTATACCTGTAACGCTAACTATTCATTGAATTGACGAGTTTAGTATAAAATGTACATAAATATAATATTAATAACTATTTATTTTTTTTTATTCAATAAGTAAATTATAAAAAATCACAATATGTTTTATTATATTGAATTGAAAAAACATACAACATATGTTTGATCTGATGGTTTTGTTTTGTAACTGATCAGAAAATAATAATAATAAATAATAAATAGCAATGTATCTGTAGATTTATTGGAATATTTTAAATCAGTAAATTCATCAAGAAATTACCTTTTATTTATTTTTATCGTACCAATTATTGTAAGTTTGTAATCTTTAAGTTGTTTTTGGGCTAGAGGAATATTTGTAAGCCGTAAATTGTCTTGTGCGATCATTCAATTTTATCATTAGAGATACCTAACAATATGTATGAATGATAAACGGGAGGTGGAAGAGGGTTCGATAAACATGCTAAAAAAAACCACTATAAAATTATCAGTGTTGTCGAATCAACAAATAGTTAGCGTTCTAGAGTTAAATTACTGTTCATAAGGTTAGGGTGACTGAATTTTTAAGAATTCTTTAATCGGTAAAATAATACATACTTGCTATTAGTGATGTCAATTATCCGGATTACAGATAAACCAAATATCCAAAATCTGAATTAACCAAATAATTTTATTATTTGATAGACTTTATTTAATCTGACGGATTAAATGACATGGAATTTTAATGGGTACCTAACTGAAATATTTCATTTTTTGAGTGTATAATATCAATTGGGATAATCTAAAAATTATCAAATAAGTTTTGGAAAATGGATTATAAAATAAATTAAATAAATTAGATGGTTATCAACATTTGACTTATTCATATTACCCGAATAAAATGTATTTCAATATCCAGATATATCTGAGATCATTACTTGCTATAAGTATTATACAGTAGTGAATCTTCATAAGTAGTTCAATTTAAAATTATCATATTATTAAAAACCTTTAAATTTAACATAAAACACTATATAATCAATTTTCACTACTAAAAGTATAAAAATTACTAATACAAATATATTACATAATTTTCAAGTAAAGTATTACATATTACATAACATACATGCTTTTTTTAATTGGCATGTTCAGCCTTAAATAATTTAATATTAATTGAATGGCAGACATTTCACAAAAATATTGCTAATTATTATCAGATCATTATTATTGACTCTTCCTCTCCCAACTATTTGTTTGAGGTTGGCCACCTTAGTCCTCAACATCCATACAACATCTCCTGCATATTCCTCACTTATGTCCACCTACCTCATATTACTCTATTACATCCCCCACCTATATTTTGGTTATTCTTGTCCCCTCTTTCCTTCAACATAAATTCCCTTTACTACTCTTATTGCCTCTGTCTCTTCCTTGAAACATTTCCTAGCTATCTCAATTATTTTCATATTCTCCCTCATTCTGTCCACTATTAGAGCCACTCCTATAATACCTCTTATATATTCATTTCTTATTTTGTCCTCTCCAGTTGCTCCACTTTATTTTGAAATGCTCATCTCTGCTACACCCATGCTCTGTTCTATCTTCCTATCCACTCTCTAACACTGGTCCGTACATCATCGCAGGCCTAACTACTGTTACCTATTAACCTAATTGAAATTTTTCTATTCACACAAAATATACATGACACTTCTTTCCACTTCATCCACCCACACTTAATCCTGTTGCATATTTTCCTCAAAACCATCATTCTTCTTTAGAACAGATCCTAAATACTTGAACTTCTCAATCTTACCCGTTCAACTTATTACTTTCCTTTCTCGATTCACACTGTGTTCCCTTTCTCCAAAATCATACTGTATATTCATTTTACCCCAACAAATCTTTAATCCTTTTCCCTCAAGGACAATCGAATGATAATATTAATAATATATATATTTCTAAAAGTAGACAAATTGCTCAAAATGATCTATGTCAATACAATTTTAATATTTAATATTTAGTTTTTGATTAATTTAAAATTTTGATTTTAATAATAAATAAAAAAAACTTTATGATAATTATTATTATTAATAACTTTAATAAATAATAATAATTATAATTAATCTTATTATTCGATAATAATTACTGAACCTTGCTAATTAGTTAATTGACGAATATGCTACCTATACATAAATATATATTTTTTTTTTCAGGCTGCAGCTCATTTGCAAAAACCTGATCGAAACTTATCGCTCAAGTTTTTAAAGTATGCTCAATCTAGCCAATGTTACAACTTGAGTGATTCATCAGTCAGCTATGCATCTGCATCCCTCATAATTGAATAGCAAAATAGTATTTCAAAGTGAATATTTTAAAATTCACACTTTTCTAAAAATAAGCTTAGAAAATATATACTTAATATTATAAGGTTGAAAACCTTAATGGTAAACAAATTAAAGCATTATTGTTTATATTATAAAATATTATACGTGTAAGTTTTTCATTTTATAAAAAAAAAAAAATATTTTTATATAAATAATATTAGGTATATTGTAAAATTAATATTAATCATAAAAAAATACATCATGACTGATACTTAAAACAATTAAAAATATGAATTACTCTTGTTGAATAAATAAAGCATTTTAGTTTATGGATTCAATTCCTCGTTCGGTAACTATAAAAGGAACACGAGTTGGGGCCGCATGAGGGCTAAATATCACTTCTACATATCTCGAACATGGTGTCTTAGACATCATAAGTCTAGTAGTCACCAAATTGGCCCACGATAGTCCCAAAGATGGTATTAATTTTTTTTCATTGGTAGTAGACATTGATGCTGTTACCTATAAGTAGAAACATGACATTAATGTAGAAATGCGACTAATTGTTTATTTTGATGAACTAGTTTATCATTCATTAAAATGAACCAGTGCATTGAACAAACTGTATGTCATACTGTATTCCATACATTTCATTCAATCGTTCATTACAATACCTAGGTATTCTATATCTGTAGCCCATTATTAATTTATTTATTTGAACACTTCGTTCAGTTTGTTCATCTGTTTGTAACTTCATTTTATTTAAATATTCAAATATATTTGTGTCGTTCGTTCGTTCATGCTGTTCAATATTGAACTAATTCATTTGAATTTGTGAACGATTAATGAACAATCAGATCGTTCATGAATGACATTATTAAACAATAATAAATACAAACCGAGCAATTTTTTCATCATCTTCGAAAGTACAAATAATTTTTTTAATATTTTATACAACAATAATAATAAATAATAATATAAAAATTGCCTTTAAAACTAATAATAGTTTAATTAAACCCATTTATGATAAATTAAAAAAATTAAAAATAAATTTTCTATTAATTATGGTGTTTATAAGCTTATATGTAGCTGCAATAAATTTTACAATGAAAAAACTAGTAGAAGTTTGAAAATTCGATACAAAGAACATATTTTAAAAATTCTTAAATCTAAATTTGCTAAGCTCGTCTTAAAATGTAATCATAGTATATATTTTAATATTAAATAACCAAGAAAATATGTATTGTAAATTCATTATTAGAAGTAATATTTTTAATAGTTTTAATAATATTTTAAAATTTGTATACTCTATTCTATATTATTTTTTATCCCCCTTTCTTATTTGTTAAAACTTCATCAACTTTCGATTTTCAAATAGAAACCTATGATTTAAATTATAAATTCTTAAAAATTTTATTTTTTACAAGAATTTTCACATTTTTAAATCTTGATAAATATTACATAAGTAATAAGAATTCAAATTTAAGGGTGAAGAAATACTGTAGTATGTCATTATCAACAGCACTATTACAGTACTTATCCACTCTGTTGCATCTTAAACTTGAATGCTTGTTACTTGGGTAATATTCATTGGCTTTAAAAAATCAATATGAGATATTAATATCTTCTTTAAGATTTTATAATTTAAATCATAGGTTACCATTTGAAAATCAAAAGTTGATAAAAGTTTTAACAAATAAAAGAGGGATACAAAATGGAATAATATTTAAATATATTATATTATACAAATAACTTTCTGAAAAAAAAATGATTTTATAATTCCCAAGATAACCTATGATGAAAAAATCACCCTGTATAGTTATTATAAAACTCATATAATATTGTTCTTACTTGATTAACACATATGATCCATAACCCATGTTTAACAGATAACTTATGTAGGCAAAATGCAACATCTCTGAGATCTCGAGACCTACGAGGTGCCTCACTTAGTGTGTACTCGCCTCGGAAAACAGCTGTAATACTATCAATAATAATAAGTTTTATAGATCTATGGAGCAATGCTTTTGGAAGCATCTCATGGATACATTTTTTTAAGTCTTCCTAAAAAGTATAAATCCAATTGAAAAGAAAAATAAACCTTAAATTTATATTGGAATACAAAAATTACCACAGTTGCTATATGACTAATTAGAATATTATCTCCATAATCAGTTTGACATAATTCAGTCATATCAATTCTATTGTGGCATTGATACTTAAAACGAAGGTTAGATATCATTTGTTGTATTCGACTGGATGGAAATCGGTCTTCGGTACAAATGTATGCAGCCCCTATATTTAAATAGAATAAATAAATAATTTTTTTTCAGTAAATAATTATTTGTACCCGATTTTGCGCCTTTAAGTATTAATGGTAACTGAATAGTGAGCGCTATTTGTAAGCAAAATTGTGTTTTTCCACAGCCGCTTTCTCCTGAAATCTCTGTAATACCACATTTGAATAGGCCTCCACCTAAAGCTTTATCAATCCTTTCACAACCGGTAGTAAGAACTTCATCGTTAGACTCTTGTTCAAATCTAATACAATTATAACAAATATTTTGTATTAACAAAATGTAATATGGAGTTTATTTAAAATTAAATTTACTTGATATTTGCAGCACTTATTTTAGCTGCTTCGGTAAATACACGACGAGCGGCTGTTGCTGTCAAATTAACCTTATTTCTAAGTTCAGCTTCTGTATATTTAAAAATACTTGTTGTTGTTGAAAAACCACCTGAAATAAGGTCATTATAAAATAATTATCATTTATACAAATTCAAATTAGTCATTCACACATATTATGTCATAAATTATAAAATAGTATTTTTCAATAGGTACAATTATAAATTGTAAATACAACATTATGCGCACATCTTTGTATATTTAAATAATTAAGTAATCATTTATTAATTTCCGTATAGCGTGAATATACTGTTGATAACTATTATGAAAATACAATGTAGGTATAAAACCTGTCATATTTGACAGACATATACTCAATGGAACATTATATTAAATTAGCCAGTGAAAAAATTGATACCTATTATTTTTTATATTATAAAACATGATATTTACTGATTTCTTGATATTATTTTTTTTTTAATTTTATTTGCATAGGTACAACAAAATTTTACTATTAATTCACAATATTACTCTTCAATTTTTAATTAATGTTAAGTAACTAGGTATACAATATTTAAACAATTTAAACTAGGTAGGTATAACATAGTAAAATCATTATAACAAATATTTGTTTTATTAATTGTGTGGAAAGATATACAAATAGAGAATACAATAATAATAGATTTCTAATTTAAACGTCAGATTTCACAGGATTAATTACAAATCTAGTACCTGTACGTCACCAGTTATTATTATCGACTAGTGTAAAACCCGTTGTCTTTACCCGAACTATTATACACTGTTTACCTTTGATCAACGCAGCCTGTGTGTACAGGTCGAAAACGCTCAAGTCCAAGTCTTCGTCGGCCGACGACGTGCACATTTCATCGGGGTCGATATGAAATCGCGGACGTCATTATATTCTGATCGGAGACAACATTATTACCGCTATTGTATTATTATTATAATAATTATATTATTATATTCGGGGACAACGGTTCGGACACGCAAGAATGAAAATTCAAAATCCTAACGAGAAGTGCGAATTCGGCACGTGACGGCGGCCACGAATATCGATAACGGGTTATCGCGAAACGTGATAACGGATCGACAATATTATCATAATATTTTCATGTTATCTGTGATATTACCCTCTCCCGTTTCGAGTTGTTCTATATTATATTTATTATTGTTGTTGTTGTTTTTATATTTATAGGTATAGAAAAATAGAATAACGACTGCTGCGGTGAACCAATCCAACTATACAACAGTGAGCACCCGGCCGCCGTTTCGGGAGCGCGAATGGCCTTTTGAAGTTTTTCCGTGCGATTTTTGTCCATTTTCGAACCAACAGTTTTTTTATTTTTTTTTTTTTTACAGCCGGACTCGTCCGAGCGCTCCGCCGTCGTCATAATATTGTACCCAATCCCTTCTCTTCGTGTATTATTGTATTATTGGTGGGGTTTTTTTTTTTCTGCCCCTCCGGTATTCGATAAACACGTGACGGACGGGCAGTGACCGAATTCGCCCGTAATCCCAATTATTATCCAGCAGCTACACGTCGTAGGCTAACACGGCTATGCGAAAGTGAACGGCCGAGTCCAATAAGAAAGATCGATAGGTACTTTCCAACGGCCGCCACCGCACGTTTTCTATACGTCGCCACCGCCAGTCGTCCTCGAGCTGCCAAATGGGCTCGATAGCGTCGAAGACCGCCGAAGGTGAGTATTTTATTTTATTTTTTTACCGGACCGCGTACGACGGGCATTGCCGACGCAGCCGTAATTTTTTTCGTTCAGCCTGCCTACACACTATAAGTTTTCCATTCCCATTTTGCTTGAGCTTTTTATTAATACCCGGACGATCGTTTGCGTGTTTCCGACGTCCAAATGTACCCTGCAATGATTCGTCTCTTTTCCGAATGGTAGGCTCTGCCCGTACTAATCCTGGCCAATCTGGCTATTCGTCGAATTTTATGATTATTCCGCTGTACATGGAATAATGTGCTCTATATCCTACGTCAGTAGTTTGCGAGTATATTTACTCATTTTTTAGGTGCGCGTCGTAAAGGAACCTTTGTGGGAAAATAGTTTTAATCGATAAATGTAGGTACCTACCTACATGTTGCATATACCTAGGTACCTAGGTATGTACACATTACGCATATTGTGTTCCATACAATTTTTTTACGCGTGTAATAAAAAATAGGTACCTAATAAAACCTTGAAATGGGTGGCAAGTCGGTTTAGAATAAATTAATGATGTCTTTTGTTGTTCGAAACGCAGGTCAAACTTAATAGTTGTCCATTAGGTACTTATCTAATGCAATAATTACATTTTTTTAATATATTCAATATGTTTTCGTGTTATTGCATATGTTGGTTTTTGTTCTGTAAAAAACATGTAAGAGATAGTGATTTATTATGAAATTGTTAAATAATATTGCCTATCAATTAATTATCTATACAATTATATGTAGGTAATAAAAAAATTATTTAAATGTATTAATAGGTACTGTGGTTCTTGAACTTTGACTTAAGTCATTTATTATCTTTAAGTTAACTACAGTAACTACAGTAACCTACAATTAATATTTAATTTATATAGGTAATATTTGTTTAAATAGGCAAATAATAACAGATATGAGAAAGGTTCATAATCACTATCTATGTCTAAGCATTAAGTATTTAATCAAACAAACTTTGCTCTTTTTTATTAGGTAGGTACCTAGGTCATACCTACCTAACATATAAATAATTAAGTTTTAATTTAAAAATTAATAAGTACCTATCTAGTTAATTTTCATATAATAAGGAGATAAATTATGTTTATATAAATACCTATTGAGTAAGTACCTGGTACCTATTATAAAATTTAGTGGTTTTCTACCTATGTGGCTAATGAAAAATATGACATCAATATACATAGTGCTATAGTAAATTTCAAATATATCTGGCATTTTAATTTTACAATTTATAGTAATTTTTGATAATTAAAAATATTAGTTGGTTACCATGACTTGTTTATATGTTATTTTGTAATTTATACCTAACAACTCCTTGTAATATTTCCTTTATACAATGTAGTTTTTTATTATGCTTTTGAAAACTACATAGAAGAAAAAAATTACTGCTATAGGTAATGTACCTACTATAACAAATTTCCAATAAAAAACCTATAAACCAGAAAACTATTACCTCGACTATTATTTTACTCCTTCTGCACCTATACATGCGAAAAATATAAAAAAAAGTTTATCATTATAAAACCAATCGATACGCTCAGAATCTAAAATAATAAAAAACAAATCAATTAAACAATGAATAGTACTTTTTATGCTTATGAACCAGCTGTTAGTAAATTATTATGAGTTTTGGAACAAATCGTTCACTAAATACGGACCAACGAGTAATCTACAGTAGATAATGGGTGTATAATATAATCAATAGTAAATTAGTATTATTAAATTAGTAATTAGTAAGAGTAAATATTGTTGCCTTTAAAACTCTTGTTTAATCAGATCCATATCTAGTACAGACTTCTTCCGACATTTTTCATAAGTATAGAAGTGAACATTTTAGCAATAAATTGAATACCTAGTATCTAACTATAAAAAAATATTGTAATTTTAGATTTTGAGCAGAACAAGAAATTTACTGGTTTTACAATGATGTTTTCTTAAAACAACTTTTTGGGTAAAAAGAGTCGAGTAGGAGTTAAGAGATAATTTTTTATTTCTCCATTAGTTTTCTTAAGCTTAAAGATACACTACTTTTTATGTATAGATAAAATAACAAATAAAGTTGCTACAGTTACTATACTGTATTCAGTTTAAGAACGTCCACTTCTGCTCACAGATACTAAGTCGTCAGAACGGTTCGACTTATCGGCTGAGTTCCGGTTACTCTGTGATTGGTGGCTCGTTGTTGTTATGCCACGACGGTCGAGTGGACATTCTTAACCTGAATAGAGTATATAGATAAATACTTTTAATAGGTAGGTATAGTTACATTTATTACATTAAGCTAACCCCTTACTTATCGAGTTTTAAATTTTAAATGATATTGATATTTATATTATATATATTTAAAATATTATTAAAATAATCTAGAATCAAATCTATTATTTTTAACCTAATTATGAATATGTAAATAGGTACCTACTTTAGTGTTTTTGTAGTTGTTTAATATTATCATTGATTACCTATATATTACACCCTATACCCGTATTATATATACCTAATCAATAATATTATCAAATCTTTTTCTATACTAAAATGTTTTTTGTGGTTCAATCATTCAACGGTGTACTTAAAAAAATTATCAAAGGAGGAGAATATATTCACTATGGTATTTATTTCATTATGAATGGTTCACTTTAAAAATTAACTCGGATGTTTACACTTTATACAAAACAATTTATAAATAGGTATAATGTGTCCTTAATTAAATAATACCTAATACTTGTATTAAACTCTACACAATTTTAATTTTACCACACATTAAAACATATACCTACCTACCTAAATTAATTATAAATGAATAAATATATTCACGAGTACTTATCTATATATTCATTAATTTATTATATGATTTTACAGTTTAAACTTCTGAACATCGATAAAATAAGTTCATTTTTCGTTTTATAAAATATTTATAGGTAGGTACCTATTTGATTTTAAATAACCTCGAAAAATTCATCAGTTTAATTCAATTTGATTAACCGGCGACAACAAATTTTTGATTTTTATTTTTCTCTGAATTATTTCATTAACATGGTGAAAACATCTTGATGCATTTACTACTCTCATTTTTTGTTTTAATTTTTCACACACCTCCCCTGTGGCCTATTATCAATTGTTGTTTTTTTTGTTTTTGCAAATGACCATATGTGATCGGTACAATCTGAAAAAATAATCGGAACCACTATATTTGCAATGGTGTACTACAAAAATATATCTGTTTGAATTGATGAATTTTTCGTCTTTCTACTGTATAGCTTAATACAATTTTATACGAATTATTCTTTATCCCTTTAATTATTGTGTTTCATACTTTCATTATTATGCATAATAATACTAGGTATTATAAAATTATAATAATCATAAAACAATTAGGTAGGTAGGTAGTTTGTTATTTATTTTAAATATTATGGGTACATTATTACATAATATGATATTGCCTGCCTTACTATGCAAAGGTTAGCAATATACTTATTAATTTTATATTTTTAATATGAAATTATCTCGGAAATGATGTAATAATAATATAGCGAGTAATATAGGTAATATTCTATATTTCTATATAGGTAGTAGGTACCTAAACCTACATATTTTAATATTATCACATTACCTATTAGTTTGTATTTATTAATCAATATTAAGTTGTATCTATTTAATATTATGTAAAAAAAAAATGTTTAATGTAATATATATAGATACCTATACCATATATATATATATATATATTAATATACTGTGTACATCCATGAGTATTATACACATAATACCTAATACATACCTAGTAATTAGTATGAATAAATAAAAAAAATCAATACTTTTTAGACCCATCAAATATTTATAGTTTTCCTTTAAATTTTTGAAATTTCAAATACTTAATCCTCAGCTTATGGAAATATATGTTTAGCATTCTTATTACGACTACTTAGGTATAGACGAGATTATTATCTATGCCATAGTGTTGTCTTTTTTCCAAAATTTTAATTTTGTAAAGAAATATAACTATTTTTAAACCTCAATCATTTAATTAGATAATATAGGTAGATATATCTCTTTAAAATTAAAATTTCAGAAAAAATATGACACTACACCATGATCTCATCTATTAATTTGGTAATTGGTAAATTTACTTTAATATTATAAATGACAAAGTTATGATAAGAATGCCAAACTTAAATTTCCTATGTTTTTAGTTAGTTAGACGGAGATATCAAATGCAAGTATAGCATCTTCTTAGTTAATATTTAATATAGATACCTAATAAATTATTATTATTTTGATAAGGATGATTAATGATATTAATATTATTTTATAATAATATTTATTATTTATTATTATTATTATTCCTTACCCTGTACCTTACCTACTTAACTGGTGGGGATATCACATTGCAGATGAATTGCCTGTTATTTCAAAACAAATAGAAATTGTGTGGATTTAAATGAAATTGTTAATACTGCAACCACACATAAGCGATTTGACTGTTTTATAATTTTGGAATAGAACTTGAAAAGTCAAATTAAAGCTGTTCAACTGTTATGTGCAACCTTGACCTTATACATATATAATGAATTTCAGGGGTGGGGGGTGCCTAAAAAACCAAAATATGATAAAATGCTCAACAAAATTTAATATTCATCAATTACAAAATTAAAATAATTAGGTAGGTACATTAATAAATTTAAATAAATTTATTTGTAGAGTATAATATAAAATTTAAAATGTTAGTTATTGATTATTTTTTAGTAAAAGTGCTATTCTAAATAATAAATATAAAAACAAATTATTGGACACATTCGTTTCATTAGTGTTATAGTATTATTTTAAATTTTTAAAAAATGAAATACAGTGTAGCTTTTTATTACTTTTCTAATATCAATATAAATAATATTTTTAAAAGCTTGTGATTTTTAGTTAAACTAGTAGGTATAAAATAAACTAAAGCAAGTAGTGTAAGTATATAAGTAGTATTGGGTAGTAACATAGTTACTTTTTCGATTAATTTTATTAGTTATTTATGATTACTTATAACATTCCTTATGTATTTAGGTAACAAAAAAGTAATCTAGTTAACTTTTTATTTTGTAACTAGTCAAAAGTATATAATTAGTACAGAACTTATTATAGAACCATATGAATGTGTTTAATTGCAAGATAGTTTTTACTAGGGTTCGGAAGTTATAGGAGTTGCATTTTTTCTATATACATTCAATGTATAGCAGACCACTCTAGTAATCCATTGAATATAGACAATGATGAATTTAAAAATACAAATTTCATCAATTAAAAAAAAAAGGTGCATGTTTCTTAATTTCTATATATTTGTACGTTTATTTAATATTTTGTAACAAAAGTTGAAGTTTTTTTTATTTTTGTAATCATTATTGACTATTAATTTAACAACGTTGCATATTTTATAATATTTATCGTGTCATTACACCATAATTCATAATATTATCTTCTGTATAAAATAAAAATTTTAGTGCATATTTTGTCTATTTTAGCTCAAATAATTTCTGAGCCCTTGTATTAAGCCCACTTTTATAATATTTACTAAGAATACAATTTTTATATTTTTGGTTTTTATTACATTGGATTATTTTAAATTCCTTAAATTTTGTCTTAAGTTTTTAAACATAAGTTTAGACACCTTATAACCCTGTAGTGTCCTTCTGTCCGTATTTCGTAAAACGAAAGGCAAACATACATATGTCCATAGTTACTAGTAAATAGTTATGAGTGTTGATAATGATTTGTTTTATAATATTTTTATTATTAGGTACATAGTTAAGAGGAACATTGTTGATTTAGTTACTAGGAAGAAAGATATTATTTTTGTTTTATAATATTTTTAAATTATTCTTTAAAATATGTTTAGAAACAATAGAAACCAAGAATTTAGCATGCTCACAGGATGAGCTTTCCTAACTTGTTTATTTTTATGTACCTATTTTGTTTGGTTTATTTTCTTCTGTATATTATATAAAATGTATAAGATTAGTTATCTATAATTTTTCTCCAATATTAGGTATATGCTTAACAGATAATAATGTAACGTGCATTACATTGTATTGGAATATTACTTAGAATATTATTTCATACTTCCATAATTTTATCTACATTTTATAGTATTTAATTTTAAATCATTATTTCATAATCATTTGTGCATGAAAAATTAATATTAATTTAAGCTATGTTAAAATTCATCAGCCTTTTCACATCATATATATTGCCATAGGTTATGTGTATGTGAAAAAGTGTCTATGTTTATATAATATGTGTTCTTGCAATTCATATGGGTTTCATATTATAATAATAATGCTGTTTTCAAAAAATATTTATATACATAATGTTTTATTTTCAAATGTTGCTCCCAAAATCCTCCCTAATTGGGTACTTGTCCTTAAAGAATATAAATTAATCAAACCAATTCATTATACATTATAATATATACTAACATTGCCCAAAGTTTATTCTACATTTTATGGAATACAGCTTTCTCTTTTTTTAATATTTATTTAAGAAAATTGTTGTAACATGAAATATAAATCATACTATATACAAATATACATATATATGCTTAGCAAGGTCATCAATAGCCCCACAGCTTCATTTTTTAAGGGATATTTTTGGAAAGAATCACCTAGAGCCACAAAAATCATAACAACAGCCTGGATTCTTAATAACTTTAATATGGTATGCTTTTAAAAATTTTAGAATTATGTAAAAATATGCTCTTATCCTAAATATATGCATTTATATGCAATTTTTCATTTTTTATTTCATCCATATTTTAAACCAAATGAAAATATATTTCCTTTTAAGTCATAAAATAATGTATCATACATTTTTTAACTATTCATATTACCTACTATTTTCATAAAATAGATATTTATATAATAGCTAAAGATTATTACAATATAAACAATTAAGAATAAATTAATTATTGTATACTGTTTCTTTGACAAATATTAAAAACTGAATATTGATTTTTGGTTAAAATTTAAGGAATAAAAGTAAAAATTACTTGAATTTACTTTTCTACAAAATATGCAGTGAATTTTTTTTCTATGCATTCTTTAAAGTCTTCTTACTCCAATAAATTCTAATGAACTTTATATCCTCAATAAAAAAAAATGAAATGCATTAAAATCCAGACTCTAATTATAAGTTATTATTACTAATAACATATAATAGGATAATTATTATTTAATTAATTATAAGTTATAACTTAATTTATTTAGTTTTCCATTATATTCGATTCATTCATATTTATATTTTATATAACTTTAAGGTTTATTCATTTGTTTTTTGTTTTTTTTTTATGTGCATGGTTTCAGGCTATTAATCCGGTATATCATACAGGGATTGAATGTTATTTAGTCGAAGACTAGTATTTAGAAGTAGTATACGTTCCCAATTGCGTGTGTTTTGCAGAAAAATGTCGGGTGTGTTTGTTTAAATTTATTGTATTTTTATCATTTGCTTTTAATTTTATTTTTTTTTTTGTGGTATATATTTTTATTTTTGTTAACTTTTAAATGCTTATATTTCATTAATGCTTTAAATATATATATATACAGGTACAAATTGTTGTTTATGTGTTAATAACTATTTTATATGTTTACAGGTCCAAGTGATGATGTCATTGAACAAATTGTGTGTCAAGAAAATGACATACCTGATAATGGGTAAATTCATAATAATTATAAAATACCTACTAAAAAATGTAAATTTATAAATAATTGTATTATTATTAAAATGATAGAATGCAAGAGTTTGAAGTCGGAAATAATGGCAATAAAATTTTAGTGGTTAAACAAAAAAATGAGTTTTTTGCTGTTGGTGCAAAGTGTTCTCATTATGGAGCACCTTTAGTCAAAGGGGCTTTAGGAGATGGCACAGTAAGGTGTCCTTGGCATGGAGCTTGTTTCAACTTAAAAAATGGTAAAACTAAACTATATATTATATACTTCCCTATATGTATTTAGCTAATACTATTAATAATACCTATCTTTTAACCTAATCTTTTTTTTCCATATAGGTGACATTGAGGATTTTCCTGGTTTAGACAGTATTCCGAGTTTTAAGGTGACTGTTACCAATGGAAATGTAAAGGTGTCAGCTAAGAAGTGTGCACTTGAAAACCCAAAATTTGTCAAACCATTAACTAAACGCAGTTCAGAAAATTGCCGTACATTCATTGTTATTGGAAGTGGTAATTGAGTTATTTTATGAATAATTAAATTTTACATTTAATTCACTACCGTGAACCTTTTTTTTTCTAAAATATAAGGTTTTTCTTACTGATTAAGAATTGGTTATAGAATTATAACAGTTTAAAGTTAGCTAGTTTTTAATGTTTTGCATTGATTTGATTTTATAAATACTTAATCAGTGAGAAAAGTACTGTATTTTAAAAAGAAAAATAAGGTGCCCGAAAAACTTTATACTTTGAATTGTAATATTGAATGTATAAATGTGAAAGGGCCTGCTGGTACGTGTTGTGTGGAAACATTGAGACAAGAAGGATATGATGGTCGTTTGTTATTGATCACAAAAGAGAATCATTTACCATATGATCGTACAAAACTCAGTAAAGTCTTAAATTCTGATATCAATAGCATATTGTTACGTTCCCAAGAATTCTACAAAGTAAGATAATTTTGTTAGCAGACAATACATTTTTATTAAAATTAACATTGATTTTGTGATACATTCATACTATAAATTATTATTATAAATCAATGAAATTAGCCTATGAGTTATGACTATTTATTTCAAAACTATATGTACAACAAGACATTGTTAAATTTAAAATTAAATACCTATATTTTAGTTTTTTAAAGAAAAAATGTTTTATAAAAATCATGAATACAATATTTTAATGTGAGTTATTTGTTAATGCAAAAACTATTTCTACCAGATCTAATGTTCTCTTTGACCCCCCCCCCCCCATCTGCTACAAAAAAAAAATTCAGTTCTATTTATTAAATTATATTTTTGATAGTTTTCTGCTTGTTTTATATAACAATAAATATACTAACCAAAAAATGTTTACATTAAAAAATTAATGAAGATCCCAACCAAAATTGAAGGATCCGGTGCAAAAACCTGGTATCTCCACTTTTTTTTAAATGCTTGTGTTTACATTTTCTAATAAAAGATAATTTTGTCTACAATTTGGTGCAAGAACCTGGTATCTCCAGAGATACTTCGTTATTGCACCGAAACATGGGCAATACTACAGAACGTGTAGTGTACTATGAACAATGTAGAACAATATTTTATTTTTATCATAAAGAATTATATTTACAATGAAAGAATGATCAATAATAATTTAATTTTTAACAACTTTAATTATGTTAAACAATAAATAAATGATTAAACTTTATCGTCACTTACAAAAAGAAAAATATATACTAGACAATTGTATGTATAGTAAATTATTATAAATCAAGAAAATGTTGTATTGCTCTTTACTGTGTTTTAAAACATAACTATAATACACAGTTATGCAGTACAGGTTTGTATTATTTATAATAAAATTTCCACCTTAAATTGTTATAAAAATAAAGTATAGAAAAATCTTCATTTCTGTACAATAATCAGGTATCTTCATATTTTTTTATATGTATAGTTAGCTATTTGTATGGAAAATAAAATCTATTTTTACCTTTTTTATGCCTCTATTAAAAATGAAATTAATTATTTTTTTGAACAAACTCAAAATATGGAAATTCCTGATTCTTGCATTGGACGCTTCAATTATGGTATCTGTATATTTTTATATAGTTTTTTAGTTTAACGTTTGTATATTACAGCATATTTACCTAGTGCAGATTATTTATTGTTTATTTACAAGATTAAAAAATAACAATAATCTTATGTGATGACGACTTGTGGTTCAAGTAGAAGTAAATTTAGCAAAATCAATTTATTTTAAATAGTGTTATTATTTCTGTCAACGATATAATATATTATAGTTGTTCTTTTTTTTTAATTTGTCTATTGTATGTTAAGTCCAATGATAAACATTATTCTAAAACATCCATAAAATTGTTTACAAAAGGCAATTACAATTTATATCTTTGTATACTAATTAGATAATATTACTATTGTTATATATTGCATTTTTTCTTACTACTAATAAATTTTTATATTTTTTTAGTCTGGAGATATTGAAATTCTGACTAAAACTGTTGTCGAATCTATTGATACGGTTAATAAAAATGTACATTTATCAAACAATGAACAAATACCATTTGATGCCATTTTTATTGCTAGTGGGATGACGTAATATTAAATTATGACTATTTAGAAACATTAAAATATAAATACATAAATAAATAGGTTTTAATATTTAGGCCTCGTTCTACACCAGAAGTCGGAAAGTATAGCAATGTATTTACATTACGCACAATAGATGATGCCCATAAAATCTCTCAAAGTTTATCTTCTGATGGACATCTAGTTGTTATTGGGTCTTCATTCATCGGTATGATTTAAAACTTCTTTGCATGTAATTTATACTAAGATAATAGATATATTAATTTGATAAACGGTTTTTTCTAGGTATGGAAGTTGCTGCTGCCACCATTTCTAAAGTAAAATCAGTGCACATAATTGGTCGCAGTGATTTACCATTCAAAGAAAGTTTAGGAAAAGAAATGGGTGAACGAGTACAGGAATTGTTTGAATCCAAGGGTGTAGTTTTTCACATGAAAGCGAGTGTAAAAAATTACATTGGATACAATAATCGACTTTCTGAAATAGAGCTATCCGATGGGCAAAAATTAAAGGCAGATGTTTGTGTTATGGCAACTGGTTCAAAGACTAATGTTGAGTTTTTGGCCTCTTCTGGTATCAATGTAAACTCTTCTAATGGTACAATTGAAGTCGATGAGGTTAGTTATTTTAGCAAGTTGTATGGATAAGACAAATTTAGAAAAATCTACTTAAAAGAAAAAAAAATAATGACTAATCTACTATATTTAAAGAAATTGCCCAATATTTTTCATAGAATACTAAAAAATTATGATATTAATGATGAATCATCATTATATTATATCATTTACATTTTCGCTGTTGAATTTTGTGGGAACAAAATTTATTGGAAAAACATATAACTCTCGAAACATATTGTTATAATTTCTTTATATTATTTCATATACATCACAAAATTCAAACATTAAATGTAGACAATTTAATATGATAATGAAAATATTAAATAATATAATAAAAAAATTTTTTTTTATATTTTGATTGAAAACAAGTATTATTTTTATAAATATTTTTTTGAAAAGAAAAATGAAAATACTTTGTAAATTTTGCAAAACAAATCAAGTATATTTTACACAATTACTGTACAAAATAAAATGGAACGTTATATTCAGAAAATAGTTTACCATAGTAAAATGATTACGCAATTCAAATATTATATAACTTTTAAAGAATAGAATCAAAATTGTACCACTATTTGAAACATGAGAAGTTAAACTATGTAAACCGATTTTTAAAAATATAGCATAGCAAAAAGGTGTGTTTGGTAAATAATATAAACCAATATTTTGAAAATCTTATTCCAACAAAACATCAAAAAAGTATTAATCTTTTAAATGGTCTATCATTTATGTCTCAATGTTAGTATATTGTCCTCTTAATTAAATGTTTATTTGCCCTATTCATATACTAATTAGAAATAAGTAATATATACTACATAGAAAATAAAACTTTTTGAAATAAAATTATGGTTTCAATCAATTGCCTGCGATTAAAAAATCTATATCTAGCTCGGATTTAAAATAAAATATATATAGCACTAACGTGTTTTTATTAAACTATATATATAAGTATAAATATAAATATTTTTTCTTTCTGGTATTTTCTCCTGAGGCTTATTTTTTTGTTTATTTATTTACTTGTTAATCCTAATAAAATATTTGTTCAATTTAAAGAATTTAGAAACAAATGTGAAAGGAATCTTTGCTGGTGGAGATGTCGCAAATGCTCCAGTTTTTTCTTATAATACTAAAGCGTCTTTGGGCCATTGGCAGTTGGCAACTTATCATGGAAAGGTGGCTGCGTTGCAAATGCTTGGCAAGAAAACTCCCATTAAATCTGTGCCCTTTTTCTGGACAGCACTATTTGGCACAAGCATACGATTTGCTGGTATATTTTATTATTATTTTTTTTTCTTTAATAATTAATTGTGATAATATTATGTAGGATATAACCGCGGTTACACCGATGTATTGATTAATGGAGATCTGGAAAACTTCAAAGCGGTTTTATATTATTGCAAAGGAAATGATGTAGTGGCAGTAGCAACGGTTGGAAGTGATCCAATCGCTGCTCAATTCGCAGAACTCTTAGCTAGTGGCAAGACATTGAGCAGAGATCAAGCTATTGACAACAAATGGTTGTCTGAGGAAGAAGATACGATTATGTGCACTAGGCTATGAATCAAAATTATTATATTTTTTTTTTTTTGTTAACTAGATAACTAAAATGTTTTGCATATGTATTTAATTTTTTATCACATTATATTTATTTTACATTTATTTTCCTTCATACATTCAGACATTTAAGTAAATGTATAAACTATGTTATAAACAATCTAATGATGAAATATTTGTTGAAATTCTTAGTAACTTTCCCAGCCATCTGATGATCTGAGATGCATTAAGTGGTTTTCAATCGGTTTGTGTTTTCCAAATTTTTCCGCTTGTAACACTTTCCATTTTCTCATCCATTTTTCAAAACGACCTTGTGCCAATGAATGACCGTAAGACTCTTGCTATAATTATGAATAATTTAATTAATATTATTATTAATCATTATGTGTATAATACGATTTACCGGAGTTAAATAAGGGTGCCTAAGGTAAAACATATTTTGCTCTTCTCGTTGCAAATCTCTAAGTTTCTTGTGTACATCTAATCCAGTTACTGGTTTGACCAAACGATGTTTTCTAAAATTAAACAAATTAATTAAGTAGGTACCTATTATATTATTATATAGATCATGTTAAGAAGCGAGTACACGGGGTCCGCTAAGTTCACTTCATTCACATTCAATCGAGTATGGATAATATCATTAGCAATATTGACTAAAGATGGATATCAAGGCAACCTTTTATTTAAATTAAAAGAAAATTATTTTGGAGACAAAAAAAAAATATATAATAATCTAAAAAAACTTTGCAAAATCTTTACAAAAAAAAAGATTTTTGTACATTCGACATTGCATTATAGAATAAGAGAAAGATAAAAAAACTTATGAGATGGTATCCAAAGCGTTGTATTTTATATAATTCGTAATAGTTGTTTTAACTATTTAAAAAAAACCCTTTTTGTTTATTTTTCATAAACTTATTTTTGAACAAATGTCTTGATTACACAATAATAAAATGTGGCACGGATACAGGACTATTTTTTAATTACTTTTAAAATCTATTTAAATATTTTTAAATTGTTAGATTTTTATTTTTTATGAAATTTCATAAAAATTGCCTATACACAGAACCTCTTAAAATGACTGTGCTTACATCATCTTAAATAAACAAACTGTATGTGTTTATGTACTCGCACTTTACTAAGAATATAGATCGATTATTTAATAATTCATTATTTAAAAGTAATTTTATTGGTTATTTTAATTTGATAAACAAAACAATAAAATGTTATCTATAAATATAATTAGGCAGATGTTTGTTTTTACTATTAATTCATAAATGTATTTATTTCATAAGTAATTTTTTGAAGGAAGAATATTTATTAATTAGTACTTATCAAAAGTATTATTGATATTGGTTATTGAACATAGTAATTATATACATATATTAATAAATTTGATTAGTTTATTTAATGTCAAGTTAAAATAAAAACTACCATACAAAAAAAAAATATTAAAATTTAATTAATACACATGTCATATTTTATTCATATAATTTATTTTTGTGTTATGATAGATATGACAAAATGAAAAATATTTAACAACGAATTAATGTAAAATTAAAATTACAATTATTATTTTGTTTATATTAAATTATTATAAAGTAGGTAGTAATTTAATAAAAAAAAAATCTTGTTAAAAAAGTAGATATTAACAACTAGGGCTCAGGACTTAATGCACGGAAAATGATCAAAATATGCAATAAAATTGTTAAAATATGCACCACAAACTGTTAATTTAAAATAAGCATGAAATTATGTAAAACTATATTTTTAGATAAGCGTATATATGTATATTTATACAATAAAAGTTAATTTAAACAAATTAAATATTGAAAATTAGTATATAAATTATGCTAATTACACACACGCATTATTGTGAAATCACGACAATAATAAAAACATGGATGCATTATGCTATTTTTTGTACTTTTATGCATTGAAACATTGCTGTATTTAAATCGCATCCCCATTGTTTATTAAGGTATGTCCAAAATTATTGCAAATAAACACATCAATCGATGTTTCAAATACCATATATAAAAAAAATAGAACAAACTACAGAAAACAACTTTTGCTCAGAAAAACCACATATTCCAAAAAAATACAATATATGCAAATGCAAGTCCCGAGCTCTATTGATAACTATTCTTTATAACACAATTTTTGTGATTTTTTATTTCTACATAAAATTATAATCAACTAATGAAATAAATGTTCCAATTTTTATTTAATTATGAAGTTAATAAACACAACTTTATAAATTGAAGTATTAGTATTACCTGTAAGTACAAAATTTGATTTAATTCTAATAACCTAATTATTATTCTAACTAATTTGACAATCCGTATTCTGTTGTTTATATTTATTCATTAAAAAAATAATAATTAAATAAAGATTTCAAAGCACTGATCACTGACTTCAAGCTAAATAACATACAAATTAGGATTGCCATGGATTTTATTATGTTTCACATGCGTCAGATGAACATTGAGTCAGGTACTATGTCCCCTTAAAAAACAAAAACTTCTACTCAACTCCTAACTGAAAAGTAATAAAAATAAGCATTATAAAATCTACAAGAGATCCTCCATCCCCTCAGAATCTAAAATTCACCAAGATAAAAGAATGCAGTTAAATTACCAGACCAAATAATGAGCCACTTTGTGTTTTACAAAATATATATGTAAGTATACATACTATAATTTGATGCTTCATATTATAATATAGAATATAAAATAATAACTACCTTTTTAATATGAATATATTAAATATAAAGAATATTATGCTATATTTTTAAGAATCAATATATATATTTTTTTTTATATCACTGAATGATATTTTAACGCATGAACTTTATTCTAACATATACCTACTAAATCACAAGACACCAGGTCATTAACTAGTTGCCTAGTTAAAGAGCTCATTAAAAAGTTAATATTTTTTAAGTTAAATAGTTATATACTAAGTATAAGTTATTACATTGGTCACAATCTAACTAAATTCACAAAATTTATGTCTAGCCCCTACTTTTTACATTTAAAAACACATGTCAATTTATAAAAATAACTAACCACCCTCACCAAAAACATAACAATCCTTATACTACTTAGTTTAAATTTCTGTTGTAACTATTAACAGTTAATTATCATAATAATACACACATTTGGGTAAAAGATTTTCGCAAATAAGTAGGTAGTGCACATTTTAATTATAATTTATTTAAATAAAATAAGACCCAAATCCACAAAAAAAAAATGTATTAATTTTTATTATAAGCAAATACGTATTTCGGTAACAATGTTATCCAGTGGCGGTTCATCCCCAAGATGGGCCCTTGTGCAAAAGTAAAAAAGGGCTCCCTTCACTTTTTAATTCTAAATAATATAAATATAGGTTCATAAATTCAAATTTAAAGAAAGTATTTTTATACCAAAATAATTAAATGTAATGCAAATTGATGACAATGATGTATTTATATCAGATTGAGAAAAGGAGAACTCTGTGATATTGTGAACAATCTTTTTACTTTTTCTTACATAATTTTTTTCTGGGACGTTGAGTAATAATGGGCCCCTCTAACCAAGGGCCGGTGGCATTTGCACACATCGCACACATGTATGACACGCCACTGATGTTACCATCTTTAATGCCAAATATAGACTATTTATTTTTGTGGATTTGGGTCTTTTTTTTTATTTAAATTTAGTAGGTATGTTTACATTAGTATATTAATTTAAAAGTCAAATGCTGGAAAATGTATTACAGTTGATTGAAGAATTTTAGATTCGAATTTAAATTTTTCAATGGAAAATAATGAACTTTTATTTAATTGATTCAAATTATAATTTTCCACTTTTACTCTACATTTATTTAGGTTAACATTATTATTTATTAACGATTAACTTTTAACTGAAGACGTTTCGATGTTAATTTAACTTCAGTAGGTACCTACCTACTTGAGTTAATTTATTTCGTTGACTTTCACATCTTTGCTAAATCATGATAAAATTTAGTTATTTACCTACTTAATTAATAATTATAATAAATAAATTAAACAAATATGTTATATCGGTACCTATATTATGTAATAAGAGCAATTCGATTAGTTAAAAGTAATATTTTCATCAACAGTATCTTGTCATTTAATTTTATAGTACATACCCTTTGAAAATATGACCCCTGGGCAATTTAGTCCAAAGAACGTCCGTTAATCTCATATTGAATTAATAAAATATTGTTCGTTAAAAATGTTCAAAAATTATTATTATATTCACAATACTCGTATTATGTTTTATATTATGTATTCAGAGTATTTCCAGTATTTTAGTCCTTTTTATTTTTTTAACCACACCGCATAGGAAAACACTATGTTATCATTTATCAGTAATATCGTTAACAGTCAGTGCATACACGACGACATTTGATTATTATTATCAATTAAAAGGTTTTTTTAATTTTCACGAGTTCAGACTTCTGGTTGCTGTTATTTGTTCTGAAAATTAAAAGGTTGAAATTTCAAAAGACTTGTCTTCATTAAACTATAAATACTTTTGTGCAGGTAATCAAAAAGTAAAAACGCATGAAGTACAGTATTTACATTTTAAGGAAGATATGTATTAACAATAAAGATAAGGGTAATATTTTTAATAATCATTAATGTAATTTTTTAAATTTAATGATTCTTTTATATACATATTTATATACAACTTATGCAAATTGTATGTACCTATATAATATTTATATATATACATATATATTTTTTTTTTTATTGACCTCTATATACTAGTTTTCATTATCTTGCAGTTGTTCATTGAGTGAAGACACAATGAAGTGCTTTTACGAAGTCTTGGAAGTGTCTCGGGATGTATCTGCCGATGATTTGAAAAAAACTTATAAGAAATTAGCTTTGAAGTGGCATCCTGACAAAAATCCAGATAATATCGAAGAAGCTAAAGAACAGTTTCAATTGATTCAGCAAGCGTATGAGGTACTGGGGGATCCACGCGAACGCCAGTGGTACGACAATCACCGCGAGTATATTATTAATAGTGCAGGTGATACACCTGTTAATGAGCTCAACCTGTTTAAATATTTCTCGCCGTCCTGTTACAAAGGATTTGGTGATGATGATAACGGATTCTATTCGGTATACCGTGAGGTGTTCAGTACTATATTATTAGAAGAAAGTGTTTATTTTGATGTGGATCCCGATGAGATTCCAACATTCGGTCGGTCAAACAGTGATTATACTGATATTGTACGAACGTTTTACAATTTTTGGTGTGGGTTCAGCACACATAAGCCATTTGGATGGTTGGATGAGTATGACATTCGACAAGCACCCAACAGACGTGTTGCCAAATTAATGGAAAAAGAAAATAAGAAAATTCGTGATAAAGCTAAAAAAGAACGTAATGATGAGATACAAGCTTTGGTAGAATTTGTACGTAAGCGTGATAAACGAGTAAAAGCATATGCAGAAACTCTTAAGTTAAAATCGGCTGAGAACACTAAACGAATGGAAGAAGCCAGAAAAAAAAGAATAAAAGAGAAACAAAAAGAATTAGCCAATTATAAGGAATCTGACTGGTCAAAATTTTCTAATGTAGAAGCAGAATTGAAAGTAATCGAGGATAGTCTTATCGCTGAATATGGAAGTAGCGATGAAGTTGATTCAGATGATGATACTGCAAACTGTTTATATTGTGTAGCTTGTAATAAAGTATTTAAAACCGAAAAAGCTTTTCAAAACCATGAAAAGTCTAAAAAGCATAAAGAGAATATTGAGCTAATCAAATTTGAGATGTTGAATGACGAACAATTGCTTAATAATGAAGAACCTGTAGAAAATAATAGTTCATCTGATGACAATGTTCATAGCCATTCTAGTGATGAAAATGATCAAGATAAAGTTAATTGTGATAGTTCTAATAATAGTGATGAAGATTCTTGTAGTTCAAATAGTGAAAATGAAGCAGTAACAAAAAATAAAAATAAATTTAAAGCTACTGTTGGATTTAACATACAAAATGAAATTGATTCAGATTCTGATTCTGAAGTTGAATCCGATTTAAGTAGTGAAAAAAAAATAATGAATACAAGAAAAAAGACAATTAAAAAGAAAAAGAAAGAATCTTTAACCATTGATGAAGTAAATGTGTTATATTGTTTGACATGTGATCAATCTTTTAAAACAGAAAAAGCTTTACACAATCATCAGACATCTAAAAGGCATAGAGACAATGTCATATTAATTAGTGCTAAAAAAACTGAAGACGATGATCATGATCCTATTTCAAATATTTGTGATGATAATGGCACTAAAAATAATCTTGTACTTGATGAGGTTACTGATGAAATACCTAAAGAGAACCAACCGCAAGAAGAACCTACTACGCAAAAGTCTACAAAAAACAAGAAAAAACCGAAAATAGTAGAAAACGCCAAAATAAAAAAGTCTAATCATGCATGTGGTGTGTGTGCAGCAGTATTTTCATCAAAAAACAAACTGCATCAACATTTGAAAGATTCAAACCATGCGGTTTTGAAGACAGTAAATATTAATGAACGTAAGTGTAAGAAAAAAAATAAACAATGAGCTAATTTTCTCATTTTATATAGGTACACTATTATAATTTGTGGTGTATTGTTTGATTAATTAAAAATTATACATAAATGTTGTTTTTTTAGGTTTAATTAAATACCTACTTCATTAAATATTTGTGAACTTTTATTCCACTGATAAATAAGTTTTTCCTCAAAAATACTTAATCATTTTATCTAGCAAAAAAATGTATTACTAATTATAATGAAACCAATTTTATTATTTATTTATAATTTGTGGTGTATAGCTCTAGAATTCATATAACTATTATTAAAAATAATTTTTTTTTGCTGTCTGGGGTATATCTATATGCAATTAAATTTTAGATTTTGAAAATGTAAATAATAAGTAACATTATACAAATTTATTAATGCAAACAGTTATTATTCAATAAATATAAATAAAGGAGAAAGATTATATGTTTATTATATTATTAAAAATATATATAATATTAATATACCTACATATTTATGTATAAATGAGTTCTCTAAAATAAATAAATTTGTACTTACTACATAATATATTATGACCCGCCCTTATTTTATTGTGCAATATAAAAATGCAAATGTGCATTACAAATTAAGTGTGTAGTAATAAATACAATTATTTTGTGTATACAAGTATATTTAAGTAAGAATTTTTCCTTACAACTTTATTTTCTTGAATTTATTTTATAAAAATGTTCTCTTATTTTTATGTATTTTCATTACAAATATAGTAATTAAAATAACGGTTATGTATAGGAGTAGGGAAAAAGCCTATCACATATCCCTTTTGTAAAAGTATACAGTACGAATTGTTTTCTAAAATAGAGGCTGGTTATGGCCTACCAACTTTAAAGTGTTTGAAACCCTATGTGAATAACTTTGAATATTTAAATTTGAACCATTGTAACAAAACAGATATAGAGTATTAAAACATAATGATTAAAGCAGACAATTAATTTTTTTATCATTGTTGTTTTAAGAAATTAAGGTACTCCTATAGCCAATACAGCCGAAAATCTCGATTCCTATATCCCAGCTATTTTCTCTGAAATATCTCGGTTTTTACATGATATTTCACAGCAAATCTGGTTATATTTTCAATGAGCACGGGAATGATGTCGACCGCAACAAGCGCGGCTTGTCCTCCCAAGTATTTTCTTTGAAATAATTTAATTGCAGTTATTACTTTATATCTATTATATGTGTACCTATATTGAAATTTATTTGTAATTTACTTATAAATATATATTACTGATAATATGTTACATTTGGATAACAGAATTGAGATATCTGGTGGTACAATAACTGAAAAATACCAAAATTAAAAACTACTTATATTTGTATTCGGTCTACGAAAACTAAATATGAATTAAAAAATATAGTATTGTGTGTTTGATACATTTAGTTCACTTTGGTAGGTAACTTTTCGATCTATGGATTAAGAAGGCTCCTGTGAATCTAAATGTCCTCTAAATCTAATGATGTCCCAGAATTAAATTGTCAATTTATGTGTATAAGTTCTTGAAGCTTTGAATGATAATTTCTGCTTAAAGAATGAAATTTAATTTGAAAATTTTTTATTTCAACAAAGTGAAAATAACAGTTATAAAGGTCACCTCTCTTAAAATACGACTTTTGTATCCCAAAAATGTATTTGAAACCAGTAATGGGATTGACGAGAGATTTTCTTCCATATTGAAGACTATGAATTATTCATAATATGACAATTTGTTGTATAATAATTGTACGGAAATTACATCATTGAGTACCAACACTTATCAACTGTAGATCAGTCATGATTGATTATTATTATTACCTATAGATAGGTACATGATTATTTGGTGTTTGGTCCCAGATTGTCAATTGAATTAATTATTTTTTCACTAAACAATTTTTACATAAAATCAAAGCTGATTTTTTTGGTTTGATTTGCATAATAGTCACATATTAACATTATAGGTACTCGCACAGAAATAAATTTCGAGGACATGTGTCGTTCCAGAAAGTGGACTAACAACAGCGAGGGACACAAACAATCGCACAGGACAGCAATTAACAATAGACCTGGATTAAGTCATGATAGCCACAAAAACAACATAGAATATCAATCCAAGGGAAAGTGTCATATATGTGGTCGTAAAAATCATAAGGCAATTAATTGTGAGTATAAGAGTTATACATGCAACTTGTGTGACCAAGTTGGCCATTTAGCCTCTATGTGTAAAAATAAATTAAAGCCAAACCGTTCTAAAAACAAATCTAATTCTCATTTTCTTGTAAATGATGATTCAAATAATTAATCTGATGACAATCTGTAATGTCTCTAATAATTTCAATGTCACTTATGAAAATTCTTCTTGTAAAGGGTTTGATACTTATAACTAGGGCCCAGATTTAAATGCTCTAAAAACGACCAAAAAATAGCTAAAAATGCCCTAAAAAAATGACCCAATTTTTTTTGTTTTTTTTATATTACAAAAAATAATTAAATACATATTTTAATATTAAAGGAAGTTTAAACATTTTAAATTAATAAAAATATGACTAGAAATTTTAAATAAACATTTTGTCAATACAGGTTTTGACCGTTGAATAACATCATCACAACTATTGGGACTGTATTCATTCTAAATATACTAAAATATAAAAATAAAATTATGTTAAATTATATGTTATATTTTTTTATTTTCAATGTATTTTCAGATAGAATTTATAGTTTCATTAAAACATTTATCTACATATTGACATGTAGATAGATAAAGACTTTATTGGAATCATAAATAAAACCGTTGGTAATTGGCATGGAAAATATTATAAAAACAAATTTCAAATTGAATGAATTGTATAATTTTACATTAAAAACTCGTATAATGTAGAAATATGCACTAATAATTAATAAAATGACCAAAAAATCCTAAAAATGAAAAGTTTTAAAATCTCTGTTAATTTGAATCAAATTATGTACTAGGAATGCATTTTTTTAGAAAACCCCCCAAAAAAAAATGCACTTTGCATTGAAATCCGGGCCCTACTTATAACATTAATTAAATTAATGTAGGTAGATACTCTTAAATAATGTTACGGCTAAATTCTAAATTGATACAGAAGTGTATATTCTTTCATTCATTTTAAAAATATTAAATTATATGCAAATAATATCACTTTAAAATACTTAAACGTTCACAATTTTATACCTATTGGTAAATCACAGTACTAAATTTTAAGTGTATAATAATGTTGATGATCACATAAGATTATATGTTATTAAAGATGGGGGATCATTCTTAATTGGTAGGTAAAAGACTTCCAAAAGTGGAGTACCTATTGTGATTAAATACAAATTACACTATTCTTGTAACATTGATCATCTGAAAATTATACAACAAATACCTACGTACTAAATGTTTTAGTGTTTTTGAAAATGACATTGATTCTTACAATAAAGGAAAACTCATTTTAGGACTTAAGAAAGGTATACTCACTATCACAGCTAACAGACTGGAGTGCTTATTTTGTCAGTGAATCGCTATGATGTTAAGTGTGTCACATCTAGTAAAATCCAGCTGATTATTATTTATTAAGAATTTCCACCCCATACAAAATTAAAGACACAGGTTCTATAGTCAATTGTTTAAATGTTATTAAAAAAGAAAGTCTTTAGCCCATCAATAATCTTCATCAAGTAATAGCAAAAGTTATTAATTATGTTTAATAAGATTCTTGGCCCCTAGAAGCAAAGACTGAGAAATATATTCCATATTACAAAAAAAAAGACGAGCTTTCAATCAAGCGAAAAATTCTTGTATAGGTTACCATATAAATATAGAATCACAATAATTGAATAAGTAGGTACATAATTCTTACGAAGGAACCACTAAAATGAAAAACCTAGCCAAGTCTTATTTTTGGTGGCTTTTAATGGACTTGGAATTTAAAAAAAATATTAACCTAGAACTACAAAACATGTCTTATGAACAGTCAATCCGCCCAAATCTGGATTTAATTTGAATTAGAAACATAAAACAAATTATATCATTAAATTTTAAAAAAGTTGGAAAACCTCCTATTCTTTATCATCCCAAGCCAAAAAGATTAATTAATTAAGAAACTTACTAGATACCTTCCTTGACTACCATTACAAAATTGTACTATATATGTTTATTTTCTTTATATTTATTCATTATATATACATATATACCTATATTTTTTTTTTATAAAAGATTAAGTTTTTTTAAATTGTATTAAATATTAATTAATTGTGAAATTGTAGTGTCCTCCAAATTATTACCATTTATACTATTAATATATTTTCTGTTTTACTTAAGAGGTATCAATGTTTTATTATAAGTATACCTATAAGTAGGTATTATTTTATTTATTTATTTTTTTTTTTTGATGGAAATTTTGTATGCAATATTATGTATATTATGTTGATCTGACTGTTTTAAAGCAATACGATTTTATACATATCAACTGTTGAACTGTGGAACACGCACTCTTCCTATCGTTAATACATAATGTATGTTAATTATGTTAAAATAAAAGTTTATGTATACTCGAAATTGAATACTATTTATTATTATTATAATATTATTCATCCATATGTTATTACTTATTATGTATCACTGATCCAATATATAACAAAATAAAAACATTACCCGACAAAGGAAGTGCTTCCACTCTCTACTAACTGGCATTTTTAATTACCTATTCGTTATTCAATTTTCTTAAAAATTTCCTATATAAAACTCTTAAAGATCAATTGTATAACAACGTGGCATCCTTTTAAAGAAAAATAAACTCTATAATATTAATTTAATTATCTATAATAAACGTATAGGCAACTTTTTATATATTTATGTGTTTATAATATATAGGTATACACATATATTATACATTATAAATAATTGATTGAAAATTGTTTATTGCTGCGTAATAAATAATAATGAATAATTATTGGAATGACGTCTATAAAGACCAAAAAGCCTAACTTGAAATATTCTGATTTTAATTCCGAAAATATTCTGTAGGTTCTTTACTAAAGAATTTCGGGAATATTTTTTTCACATGACAAAGGTTTACAAATTAGTACATTTCCCAAAATTAAATTTTTTTTTTAGGAAAAAACATGAAAATTAATACCCATATAGACTTATGCATTTAATATTTTCTAGTTTTCTATTTATTTTAATTAAATATATATATATTTTTTTAATGAATATTCAAATGTTATATGTAGGTAAGTATAGATAAAATAATTGGTTTTATATTATTTTTTGAAGTATATTTAAATACTAAATAGGTACCTAAGTAATTATTATAATAGTACTATTGTGACTGTCTAATATTCTAGTGACTAGTGTCTACTGTTATAATAAGTAAATAATAATTTAAATTTATATTATTTTAAATATGTTTATAGACAAATTAAAAATATATTGTAGGTATAAATTTAATAGTTGTGTCTGACGAGCAGGCAAACAACCATACATAGGCAAAAAATTAACATCATATTTATTAGAAAGGTACATGATACGGTTTACCGGGCTATTCATTGCGTAGTTGGTGCGTTGAGTAGGAACATAGAATGAGGCACGTGACGTGGTTGGACGTTTAGGAACTAAAAAAGACAAACGATTAAGGAACTCAGGACAATCAATATTGTTATGGAAGATATTGTATATAAAAAATAGATCAAGTTTGATTCTACGCAACTCAAGAGAATCGAGAGAAAGAAATGTTAAAATTGGACTGTAAGAAGTGTGAGAGATTCGCGGAATATTACAACGATAACAAAGAAATCCTAAAAATTTATTTTGAATAGCTTCCAGTGTAAAATTATGTTTTTGAAGATGATGAGACCAAATTATAGAACAATATTCAAGAGTAGATCTAATAATGGAGCAGTAGATGAGACGTAATGCATTTAAATTATTAAAATTACTACAAGAAAATTTTATAAAACCAAATAGTTTCAAAGACTTATTTTTGATATAATTAATATCAGTACTATAAGTCAGCTTACTATCAAAAAAGACCCCAAGGTCTTTGCATTTTTAAAAGAATATTATTTATGTTGTAGCCAAAAGAAATATTAGAACGGGAACGATTAAAAGACATAAATTTACATTTTTGTACATTCAAAGAAAGGGCATTTCGATCACACCATTTTACGAGAGCATTTAAATCAGATTGAAGAAGAGAAGCATCATCTAAAGATTTTACTAATCGAAAAATTTTAAGATCATCAGCAAATAGTAGCATTTTTGAAAATGAAAATGATATGTCATTAATATAAATAAGAAAAAGTATAGGTGCCAAATGGGATCCTTGAGGGACACCACTAGTTTGCGGAAATAAAGATGAAAAGTAATTTTTATATTTGACTATCAGTGAACGTTTAGAGACATAGGAAGAGAGCCACGCTAAAAGTGGATTGCAGATACCAAATGATCTTAATTTGTCAGTAAGAATAGTGTGATTGACAGTATCAAAGGCCTTAGAAAAATTTGTGAAGATGACGTCGACTTGGTATCCTTTTACAAAGGCATCATTCAGATATTGCGTGAAGACTAATAAATTAGTAGCTGTAGACCTTGAATTCCTAAATCCGTGTTGTTCATTGATTATCTTAGAATTAAGGGTAGGAATAATTTGTTTAGAAACCAGTTCTTCAAATATTTTAGAGATTAAGGAAAGTAAAGAAATAGGACGATAATTAGTTATATTAAAAGGGTCAGAGCCTTTGTGAATAGGAGAAATTAAACTAGATTTCCAAAATTCAGGAAATACACCGGACGAGAGAGAAAAGTTGAATAAATAATGGAGGGGGGGGTGCAAGAACAAATTTACAATGCTGTAGAAATATATTAGGAATTAAATCTGGGCCAGCAGACAATTTAGTGTAAATCGAATTTAAGGATATAAAAATATCAGATAGAGAAATGGAGCAAGAAGATAAAGGAAAATTTAGACTAGTAGGAGTTGATGTAGAATTAGACGGATTAGAAGTGGAATTTTTAGACTTCGAATCAATATAAACACTAGAAAAGTGTTCGGCGAAAAGATTAACAATTTCAGTACCATCAATACTTGAATGTTTATTTAGATACATGGAGTTAGGAAGATCTCTACGTTTCTTACTTTTTATATAGTATCAAGAATGATGGAATTTTGAACTGAGGATAAGAGGGATAAGTAATCGTGTTTAGATAACTGTTTGCATCGACTTCTCAAATTAGCAAATAAGTTATAATCAATTGGAGATTTAGACATTTTAAATTGTTTATGAGCAGATTTTTTCTTTAATATAAGTTTTTTTAGCTCTAGAGAAAACTAATTTGGAAAATTAGACTTGTGTAAGACACAAATTGGAATAAATGTATTAATTGCTTCATAAAGAATGTCATAAAAAACACGAACGGCTTGATTAATATCACAGTTGCTAAACAGAGAATTCCAATTAATAGAGGCCAAATAAATTTTTAAATCGGTATAATTACCTAAAGAAAATTTAAAAGAGGTTTCAAGAAATGGGAGGGGTTTATTAAGCAAGTTGGGACAGTAAATTGAAAGTAGTGGGTGATGGCTATCGACTTTTAAAAGTAGGCTAGATTCCTTAGTAACAGAGACATCATCTAAATTAGAAATAACAAAATCTAGTATAACATGGTTAGGATTGTGAATATAATTAAATTGGTTAAGATTAAGGTAAGACAAGAATGAAATAAATTCAGATTCAATAAGACCAGGACTAGAAAAATCAGGACACAGGCCGACAGAATCAGATGACCATTTTAGTTTAGGTAAGTTAAAAATCTCCCAACAAGATCACTTTAGTATTATTATGTGTGGAGATTAAATTTTCAACGGTATTAATAATAGATGTTATAAGAATCAATGTTCGAAGAAGGTGGTAAATACACACTGCCAACAATAAAAGAAATATTAAAAAGTTTAACAAATACAAATACGTAACTGTTCAATGGTTGGATTATTAACCGATAATAAGTATGACTTATGTTTATTATTAACGGCAATCAGTACATCACCTCCACGAGAACTTGAACTAGTAATGAAGGATCGATTAACAGTATATCGGTTTAAGTTTCAGGAGATAACCAGGTTTCGGTGAATATAACAATATCGTAATTATTTATAGCTAAATTACAAATCAAAGAATCTATCTTAGAATTAAGGCTACGAACATTTTGATAGTAAATATTTAATCCGTTTGAGTAGTTTTCCCGTTTTTTTGAAATGAAAGGAACGCCTTTAAGGTATTTCAAAATTAAATCTTTTTCGCCTTGTTTTTTTCGCTCATCCATTTGATTTAGAATACTTTTGAAATAATTACGCTGGTAAATTGTACGATCTGTAGATATATGAATTAGACCAAATGTGCTATGCGAACGCAGTTTAAATTTGGATTTAAGCACTTCGAAAACGTGGTAAGAAGTAGGTAGAGAGTTCAGCTTTGATTGCACGTGGCTTAACCGCAGGTTTGCCCAGACGAACTATTTTAATGGGTGAAATATTTAAATCCAAAACTTTAAATAATTCGGAAATCGCAGTGGCATCTGGAGGGTCAGCGGAGTTTTTTTGCTCAGGAAGATTGAATATAAGAATATTATTAGCACGTTGTTGACGTTCGGATAACTCATTAAGAATAAATTCAATTGATAAATTAGCCATATCACTTTCTAATGAATTGACCCAATTAGTAAGCCGATTAATATTATCGGTTAGTAAATTAATTTTCTCAGAAAATAAATCAATCTTGCCATTTAATTCAGAGAAAGAAATATCATAACTTGACATTTTGGTTTTGAGGTCATCCAATTTGGTGTTAAGTGACTTTAATTGGATATTTTGACCGTTACATGAATTTACTAATTTAGTTTGAGTTGATTTTAAATCATTAATTGATTTAAGAATATCATCAATTTTAGAATCCATTATTATGTATAGGTAGTAAATATTATATTATACGTACCTAATTACCAATAAACGCTGGAAGGTATTTCAATAAACAATAATTAATGAATGCACGATAACAGACGGTTACGGCGAGTATGACACAACCTGCTCGGAACAATGACAGAGAACGACTTTGGATAGATTCTATAAATCATTTGACTCGGTGTTAGAGTTTCTAAAAACCAGATATGATATTTTACGTGGCAATTAAATTAATTGTATAGGAGTGATATTACTTATTTGACTGACCTATTTAAAAAATTTAATGATACAAATTTACGGTTTAAAAGTGGATGATCTGAATTTAATCAAAACAAAAACTATTATTTCTGCATTTGTAACAAAACTTGTTATATATAAAAGAAATATAGAAAGAAAGGAATTTATTCAGTTTTCAAATTTATCAATGGAACATTAAAAAAAAAAAAAAAAAAAAAATGACCATTTGATTACTTATTGTCAACACTTGGAAGCTCTACATTCCGATTTCAACAAACGATTTGAAGATATTCTTAAAATTAATATATCCAACTGGGTTTTAGATCCCTTTTCAAATACAGAAACGAAAGATTCACCAAAATTAGAAGAAGAATTGATAGAAGTAACTACAAATGAGGAATTAAAATTAAAATTTAAGAAAGGATACCAAGAGTTCTGGCTGCAAAAGCAGATACCTATACTTTATCATGGATTGTGGGCTATTGTACAAACAATTTTGATTGAATTTCCATCGTTCTATTTAGTTGAACGTGGGTTCAGCACAGTAATGAATCTATTTACAAAAAAAATACAACGGTTACAAATAACTAATCGTGATGATTTAAGAATGTTTCTCACAAAAAAAGAGACAGATATAAATACATTATTAGCCAAACACCAGACGCATTCGTCTCATTAGTATTAGATACCATATTTTTATAATTATGTATTAATGCACAATACATTTTTTTTTTATAATTAATGTTTAATTATTTATATACTAATATACACACGTACATAATAAATTATTTTCATTGCATATATTATGTGTACCATTTACTTTTTTATACGAGGGAGGCGTCTGTGTGATTTTTTTTTAGTGGGCGGTTTACCAAAAAAAAGTTTAGGAACCACTGCTCTATAAATACAATTTTAATTTTACTCACCAAAATAATGGTGTGTCATATATTTCCTAGACAAATGTAAAAATATGTTAAAATATAACACCGTTCATCGCCCGTACAGCCTGCAGTAATACACTTTATTTACTAGACAGAGCCGGGCTCAAGGTATAGGCGAACTAGCCTAGAGTAGCACTTTCGTACGGGCGTCGTTTTTATAAAAATGATAGTGATTCTTATTGTAATCCTATTTTAATATAATTAAAACTGATGACCGTTTTTAGATTCTGAGCGGAGCGAAGGAGCTATTGGTTTTACAATGATGTTTATTTTTTATTTATCTGGAAACAACTTTTCGACCAGAAGACTTGGTCCAATCGTTACACACTACGTACACCCACTTTCTAGTAGCAATTTTACTAGGATGGTACTTTAAAGAGGTCATTTTTCGATTTTCTCAATAGTTTTTTCGTAAGGAAAATCTACCAAAAAAATGAGGAAAAAAACCGGTATAAACGCGATTTCGTTAAAATCGAATATGCTTATTTTTTCCTAATTCCAAAAATAATAGTCTCGAGTCTAGAAATGTACACCAAATATAAAACCTTATACTATGTTAAAGTGTAAAAATTTTCAAATAATTACTTTATATTTTTTTATGCTTATTTATAGTCAGTAATTTGTACGTTCGTTAAATTCTAGAAAATGTTGATGACTCTTCTATTTTAGGAGCGGTAAAATATGATCTTACCTATAGAAAGATAATTTTGATTTAGCCGGCCCTGTCCATAGATATCGACATTGATTATATATTATAACATATAATCAATGATATCGAATTTTACTTGAGATACTAATATTACTAATAGAATTCTAAGGATTCTAAGGATCAGTGGCGGCTTTAGGGGGACCCAGGGGCCATGCCCCCCCAAAGTCCTAAAAAAATGTAAATTTCTTGTATAATATATATAATAATCAAAAAAAAAGGTAATCAACTCAATATTGCCCCCTCCCCAGAAAAAAAAAAATTAAATACTAGAGCCGCCACTGCTAAGGATTCCCGTTCTCACAATAGACTGATTGGTGCTAAAATTTGCACCACCCACCTGTAGGTAGGCAATATCATAAAATATAAATTAACCAGGTATGATCACACAGGTGACGATTTTTGATATGCTTGGCATATCATAAAAGAACAATATTTTCATATATGGAATGTAATATTTTAACCAGGACCTTTTTAATTTCGTATTCTAGTGATAATTAAATTATAATAATACGTTTGAAAATTATTCTAAATGTGATTTTATTTAATAAAAAAAAGGAAACTACATAAAATAAAATGTTTAAAAAAAAAATGACGTGTTCACTGTTCGTGATATACGGCAATTATACATATAATAATATACCTATTATATTATATTATATTAATACGTTTGAATAATGTACGCAGTGCTTGAATTGTGAGGGGGTGAGCAGGGGGACGGAGCATCTTTAATATTTTATATTTTGAGAGCAACTTACCTTATTAATTAATTTTTTACTGCAGTATACGAGTTACATAGTTTGAGGGAACGTTTATTTATTGAAAGCCCAGGATTACCCCATCTTCTTCTTTTCCAATTCAAGCACTGAATGTAGGTATTTTGTGTATTTATATTTCAAACTATGAATATTTTTTTTTTTTAATCCACTGGGTATTTTTATAATTTAAAATGAATATAGGCCAGTCAAATTAGACAAAAAAACGACAAAGAAAGGAACTAATTCCTCGAAAGCTGGATTTCGGTTGGTGATTTAGTCCATACCTTACTGATCAACATACTAAAAGTCCCCAAGCGTACCCCTTGTGCGTAACTCCCCACCCTTTAAAAAGGGGAGAGGGGAAATCCCCTATTACCGTTTCACCCTATAACTCATTAACCGTTGTACTTACGGTCAAAATAAACAGAGATAAAATTAAAGGTCACTAAATTTACAACATATTGCTATTATTAACTAGTCAAAGTTTTACTAAATTCGCGTACAATTTACAAAATTTAAAAAAAATTAAAAAAAATTTAAACATTAGTTTTTTAGCCAAAAATATTGTTCTTACACAAAAATGACTCGCATAAATATTGAAGGATGGGTAAATTTACATATAAATATGATTTTTTTTTTTTACTATCATAAGATCCGCCATGTTTAATAAATAATAATATAGGGAAACGCGGCGTTATTGGCCATTGAAATTAAAAAAAA